>VZUI01023853.1:0-22473 GCA_013401135.1 Cettia cetti | reverse complement strand
CGGTACCGCCACACCCCGCGCTCGCCCCCCGCGGCCCTGTGGCCCAGCCCCATCCCCGCCGCGGGGCGCTGCCGGCTGCCGCGGGCCAGGCTGGGCGGGAGCCGCCGACCAGAGCCGCCCTGACCTTCCCCGTCTTTGAGGCGCCGGCAGCGCGGTCCCGGAGGGGCGGTGGCGGCGGGAGCCGAGCCATCGCCGGCTGTGCCCGGGACTGGCGGGCCCCGCGTGTGGGTGGGCGGGCCCGACCCTGCTGCCCCGGGGAGAGCGAGGGGCCTCGGCGGGCTCGGGGGGCACATCGCTCCGGCGGGGCCGGGGGATAACGGGGAGGTGTGGGCTGTGTCTCGCCTTCCCCGGGCGTGCTGTCCCCGCCAGCCATCCCGGCGGGCCCTGGCGCTGCCGCCGCGACCCTCAGAGGCACCGAGGCTTCTCCTCGGCCTGGTGCCCGTCGGTGCTTCTTTGGGTCTTTGGGTCTTGCTTTGCCATGGCTCGGTATGGCAGGGAGGAGAGTAAAGAGGGTGAGCCGGGAGCTGCGGGAAGATGGTTTGTGAAGGGCAGAAGGTCTGCTTGGTTTTAATGTTCTTGCTGTTTTCTGTCTTGCCAGAAGGTTGTGAGAGGACTGAAGTTACCTGACATGGTTGAATCACTTTGTCACATTGAACGTGAAAGGTTTATGCTTCCTTGGAGTGAAACTAGACAAGTGCATGTGCTCAGGGATCTGCTGCAGCCATGTAGTTTTTTTTTTTTTGAGTTGCCATTTTCCAGTATGATCTGCAAGAGAGACTTTTTTTCCTTCCCTTCTCTGGCTGTTGTCACTTTTCAGCTTTGAAAACAATCAAAACCTGCAAAGGTGTGCAATAGCGGGGAGTGTGTGTTACATTCAGTTAATGTGAGATGGCATTCTGAAAACATTTAAATCCCTAAAAGTCAGTTCTTGCAATTCAAATTGAACTTCCTGTCTGAGGCAGGCTGAAATAATAATTCAGCTCATTTGAAGCCCATCATTTCCAGTGTGAATATATCTTAGAGCTGGATATACTGTATTGCAGCTGAACTGCAAAAAAACACCAAAAAACAAAAGCCCAGGTAAATGCTTGAGTAGGAATTGATTGCAGAAACGTTACTTGAAAGTGAATTCTGATTCCTTAATCAGCTGCCATCTCAAGTTAATACTCTTTTGCCTTCTTGAGAAGTTGTGTTCAAGCAGTGATTTCTGTATTTGTGTGTAGTGACTTCATGTTTCCTTTTAGCAGAAACAAAAAAAGGCATTTCACAGACCTTCACCTAGAAGTTGCAAAATTACTGTATATAGTGAACTGCCTTATATCATTTAAAGTGAGGTGATATTTTGGCTCACGTTTGCGCTATTTAACTATTTTCCCACTGACCCCCTAATTATTATTTGTTTAAACGATTGCAAGTTATTTACTAGATTATTTAAAATATATTTGCTTAACATCTGTGTTTGTTGAGGTATTTAGAAAAAATGCAAATGGTAACAACTGTCTGCAGTTCTCTGCAGGGATTTCTTTTATCCCTATTAATGTGAGAATCATTTAGTTAGTGAAAGTGTGGGATTGCAATGTATACTGATGGCTGGTAACGTTGCAAGTATAATTCTTTTAGTTTGTTTTGAAACTGGTAGATATTGTGGCAAGTTTGGCCATTAAATGTTTTGTTACTGTGTCTATGAGGTAAAGAAAAGCAAGGTGTAGCAGTTCTCCCCTGCAATTCCCCAGTGTCTCCCGTTTCTTTAAACTGAGCAGTCCTGCATTCAGTTTGGGGAAGGGAAATGTGACTTCAGCCCTGCAAACTTGAATTCAGCTTTTGGCTTGCATGAAGAATACTCTGGAAGAAATGGCAGTGGTGTAGAACTGTGGCTTTTGCTTAACAACAAAACCATCCTCCTCTGCAGTTATGTGTAATATATGTCTGTATATTTGAAAATCAAATGCCAGAATCAGCCAGTCCTGACTGACTCTGTGTGGCTCTCTTGGGTTGCAGTTGGGAGGAGCATCAAGCTGCAGGCACTGAAAGCTTTCCCAGAGTCTTCCCTCAGGTGCTTTGTGTACTAGTGGCCTTACACTTACTGACATTTCTAACAAAAAAAAAAAAAAGATGTACTTCGGGTTGGCATAATTCCCTCATTAATTTGTTTTAATGAAGTTGGAGTAGAGGAATAAAAAGACTAAGAAGGGGAAAGTAAATGTATGTCCCAGAAGGAAATAGTCTGGACCTTGTCATCTTCCCCCTTCTGCCTTTCCATCCTTTCACTGTTCACATATCTAGACTTAATTATTTTTAAGTTCTAAAAGCATATTTTATATAATGTAATTTCTTGCACAGAGCAGTCAATGGCAATTACTTGGTGGAGGTCTCTGAAGTCAATGGTTTCTCTTGGCCTTGAGCTTGAGAGGAGGGTTCTCCTCTATGGAGCAGTCAACTGCTATGGAGATAATTGTGAAAATACATCAGAGAAACACTTCTTTCCTTCAGTCTCTGAATGCATAAATTTGTTCCTCAACTGGAAATGTATAGGTTTTGAAATGGAGAAAGCTTGCCTGCTGAATTGGCATTTAGCAGGCAGAGGTGCAGTGTGCTGAAGACAAACGGCTGCTGAGGCGTGATGGCCTCAGTACGTTGCAGCATTTCTGCATCCCTGTGTTCCTGTGCGTTCTGCCTGCGCTGGGCTCGTTCACTCTCGGAAAGGCTTGGGCAGGGCTCAGTCACAGCCTCCAGCGTGTGTCAGGCCTCTCTCAGGAGAATGGGCCAGGCTTTGCTCGGGGGACCTCAGGCAGGGCAGCACACGAGGGGCGTGGCTGGAACAGACGGGATTCGGGTGGGACTCGGGACAGCTGCCCTCTGCATGAGGGCAGCCAGGCGGTGGAACAGGTTTGTCTTCTGAGTGGAGGAGGCCCCTTGCAAACCTGCATTATTCTGGGATCATTTGCATAGTTTCTCTGTTGGCAGTGTATCCTTTGCTAAAGCAGGATGATCTGTTAGCAAGTGGTTGTTGGTGGAATTGAATAGATGACCTGTTTGAAAGAAGATGAACTGGTCCTGTGATGCTGGTTTCATTGTGTTCCTAGAAAGTGCACGCTGGGGACACTCCTGTCTTTGCAAGTTTTAGTGGCAAAAGAAAAGCAATTGAAGGAAAAATAGTCTAAACCTGTTTGCTGCTTTACTTTACTCCCCAGACTGCTGACTCCTTAATCTGAGTGATCTAAAATACTTGCTTGGTAGGAATTGCAAGAGTATCAGGAACTGAAAAATCTGAGAGCACTTTCATTGTCTTTGTTTTCTCCTGTTAATCAGTAGTGAAGGGTGCAGCAACTGGTGGTCCCAACCATGTTTGCTGTGGATTCACATGTCACTGGGCCAGCAGCACAGATTTAAGTAAGGGTGGTGTTGGGGCTATTTTGTTGCACTGATTCTCAAATCTTCCAGAAAACAAGCTTCAATTCAATCTTAAGAGAGTTTAACTTTGGTGGTGTGTTGGGCTGGCTTTACTGTCCTGGAAGTGTGGTTTACTTATGCTGAGATTACTTGTGGAATAAATATAGTCATAACTGGATAACAGAAGGCAATTTTCTCCACTAGCATTAGAAGGTATGCTCTTTAAATGTACCCTCTTTAAATTCAGTGGATTTTTTCTTAGTGTTTTGCAGACCAGAAAGACGTAACAGACCTCCTTTGCCTGTGATGGTTGTTCATTGATTCTTTGAGTACAGCTTGCTTTTTAAATGTGGCAATTCCTGGCAGACCACATCTGTTTTTCTTTAGCAATTTATACTTTACTAGTGCTTATGCTAGTTTTTGTTGACTTTTTCAGAAAATGTAGTATTCTTTTAGAATCACAGGCCTACTTTGCTCCAATTCAGAATTCAGACTTTTTTTTTTTTAATTGATAGCAGCATCAGTCCAGGTCTGTGTGGTAAAGCACAACTGCTGGCTGAAGGAACTTTTTGTTCTTTCTCCCTACTGCAGAGCTGTGACAGTAGCTCACCTGCTCCAAATGCCATTGGTGCTTATGTGTTTCAGAGTAGGCAATCTCTTTATTAGTCTTGTTTTTTTAAGTAAAAAAGTGACTTTTCCTCAAGCTCCCCCTTTGAGTAGCTCTGGTGGTGCTGCAGGAGCAGAAAGATGGACTTTGTGCTGCAGCAAACTGACAGAGAATCATGTGTTTTGTAGCTTGTGAAGGAAGCAGTAGGAGGAGGTTTCCTCAAGACTGGTGGCAGAAATGAGTCTCTTAAGGTATGAGTTCCCCTCAGGAGCTAAGGGTGGTGTTGGTGTGCTTGTGCTAATCCCACACCCAGAGCTAAGGCAGGAAGGATGGAAGAGGGCTGAGGGCAGACAGAAACACCAAAGCTGAGACAAGCAATGGAAAAGATTCTGTGTTTTTGGATTTTGTGGATAAAAAAGTCTGCCTGAGGCTGTGTAACCCTAGTTTTGCTCAAGGTCACTCATGGCCCATGTGGAAGCTCTGTTCTCTTCTAGGTCTTCTCTGTCTTTTGGCTGCAGCTTTCTCTTTGGTGCTGCTGCTCTCTGGCTTCTGCAGCTTGTCCTGCTCTTGGTGCAGTCTGCCATGTGCCAAAGCAGATGGATGCGAAGCAATCACTGGGGATGCCTGGTACCCTAAAGGATGAGAAGTATAGGGATTGTGGTGAGAGATGTGTAGAGGGATGGATTTTACTCTTGATGTGTCCGTGTACAGCCTGGCAAAGGTATTGGAGAATTTTATTTTGATGTCACTGCAAAAGGCCCCTGCAGAGAAGTGCTTCAGTTCAGCAGTGTCAGCATATACCTGTTGAAGACAAAGTTGCTGGGAGCTGCAGCTTTTGTGCACTGTATTGGGTTTCCACTTCAGCACTGACTGCTGGGTGGTATTTGGGGTGGGGGTAAATTCTCTAGTATGAGCAGATTCCAAGAAACAGAGTGAATAATGTGAATTGAGTATTACACTACGTGCTGGTAGCTCAGCTGTACTGCTGTGCTTTTGTGAACGTGCTGTTAATCAAATGGACTGTGATGTTCTTAAGTGGATGTGAGGAGGTAGGTTTGGTTTGAAGTGACAAAGGCAAGGAAATTAATTAGTTTAAGGAAATGATCTTCTTTTCCATGGGGAATTAAGGTGGAATATCCAGTAATGCACTTACACAATAGGAACTTGCAGGAGGTGCCTTTAAAAGGACAGGTGTGCCATATCAGTGAATATTGTTTCTGTAACCATGGACAGATTTGAAGCACTGATGGATTTGGGGATGGCTCTGAAGCACCTCTGTGTTGCCCTAGTGTTTGACAACATCAGAACCTGTGCTTTCCTCATAGGTTTGCAATAGATCTTAAAGCCTTTTATATTTATCTCATTAAAATACTGTGCTGATAAGTGTATCAATACAGTCTTACATGAGTTGTGTCTCACTGAAAAGGGCTGGGCTTGATGACACAGATCATTCCCATCTTGTTCTTTCTTTAGGTACATCTCTAAGCTTCTTACATCTGTAATGACAGGCAGAAAACACAAGACAGCATGGAGGAAAAGGTGACAAATCAGAGAAGGAAAATAAACCTTTCCAGGAAGAATGAGTGTTCAGCAAAACCATATATGAATGGCACAGGAAAGAGAGTAAGGTTGTAGCAAACAAAAAAAACTAGTTAAGGATCATTAATTTCAACCACTTTTGGTTTAGCTTGTTCTCATTTCTGACAAAATCAACATTATAACTGGTAAAATTTATGCTGTTTTTTATTTTATTTATTTAATAGTATTTTACTGATCAAAATACAAATACTTTTTTTAGGAAGAGATAGCAAGCTAATGTACTATTTTTTAGATCAAGAAACCATAATTCTACTTTCCATATTTAAAATAAGAATTCCTTCATTCCTTGCAGTCTCTAAGGCATTCTCACAGTTTCAGGATTGAACAGAAGGCATCTGGTGCTTGGGTGAGGCTGTTGTGCCTTGAGGGACTAAATGAGGTGCAGTGCTGGCATACAGCTTGATCTTGGGTTTTTGTGATTAAGGGTGAATGCACATCTTGTGTGTGGGGAAGTTTAATATGGCAGTAGTTAACTTGTTTTAGCTTCAGAAGAATAAGCTGGTGGTTATTTTCTTGTCCTTGACTTCAGTGTTAGATGTGTGACTGCTGAGCATCAATGCTGTCAATTAGATTTTCTCTTAAATGTCTAGGAATATCTGACAGTGATGTAACTTCATGTGTTGGAAGTTGAAGCTATGATGATCCATAAAAAGTGAATCAATGTGATTTTCACCTGTGCTGATTGTTGGCTCCACTGCAGCCATCCCAAACTACACCCTTCTAGGTACCCACAGGTCTGGAATGGAGGCTGCAGGCATCAAACTTAAGTCCTGGTACTTCTGGTTTCCAAATATGACATGAGTTCTACCTCTCAGCAGCATGAGCATCACTCAGGAGAGTTTCCAGGGAGTTGGTGCCATGGTTTTAGGATGGTTTTTCTTCAACATGAAATCCCCAATACATGCTGAAGTTATTTGATTTCTGGATCAATACCAGGTTGGGTTGTTATGCAGCAATTATGGATGTGCAATCAATACAACCTTTTCACATATAAAGGACTAGGTTTAAGTTGTTGGGGAGATGAGTGTGGAGTTGTTTTTTTTTTTTTTAATCTGTTGTACTTGGGTGTTTTTTTAATGTGCAATGTGTTTTCCCAGAGGAGTGGCCACACTGGGTAAACTCCTCCAGACTGAGGTATGTAATGCAGGTATCAGTGGAGCTCTCATGATGGTGACTAACAGCAGATTGTAGATCTCTTTGGAGCAGTTTGAACAATAGTGGTGTGGAGCAAGACTTTGCATTTTTAAATTTTTATGTTAATGTGCAGGCTTGGTGACTTTGGCGTTTACTGTACTGCCTAGGTGTCAGATTGTGAAATAAGGATGTTTAAAGCTGTGATAGCAGTTGTTCTTGGTAGTTGAATTTACCACTCTGAAAACAGATGCTACCTGCTGTTAGGCCATTGATCTGATGAAAGGGATTTGCTCTCCTGTAAGTCTGGCCAAATTTGTATGACCTTAAAACTTCCAGCCTAGAGTCTGAACCCAAATCAGTTCCCATTTGTATGAGTAAAGCTCAGACAGCCAAAGGCCTAAAATATGAAAGGAGCTTTCGTGTCCAGCTGTGCACAGAGAGCTGGACCTGGGAGTACCCTCTGTGGAGCTCCTGGGGATGTAGAGTTTGCCTGAAGTGCACTCAAATCTTGAAATATAACGTAGTGGGGCTTGAGTGCAGCATTTTTGGGTTTTGAATTTTAGCAGAGTTCTTCAGACTTTCAGAGAGAGATCAGCATAAATAAAAATGAATTTGCTTTCTTGAAAAATGTAATGTCATGATAAAGCCATCGGTTTGGGCCATCTAGACTGCTGTGCATGCTCTATGCTTAATCCCTCTGGAATAGAGGGAATTGTGTTCAGAAGTGTGGGATGCCTTCAGCACCTTCACTAGGAACTGCAGATTCTCACCACTATGAAAAATCATGATTTGTATCTTGAAGTTATTACTGGTTCAAAGATAAACATCAGTTCTACTTTAGCCTCATTGGCAGGATAGAAGAGGATGAGCAGTAAGCTTGTGTTAAACAACGAGCTAGTGAATTAATTCTTGTTATGTGCCATTGACAGGACACTTAAAATGGCCTGTGGATGGTGAAACACCTGAGGAGCTAAATGCATGAATCAGTTGGTGTAAGCCACTCGCAGACAATCCATGTTAGCAGGTCAGTTGTTTACAGTAAATGAGATCAAGCTGAAACTGAGCACTTGCCAGCTTGTTCAGATAGTGTAACTTCCAAAATATGTGAAGAGAAGGTGGTAACACTCGCTTTTGTTCTTGTTCTCCACTTTTGTACATGAGATGTGACCTCACACTGAAATAGCACCACAAACCGAATCCATAATTATAAATTAAACCATTCAGTGTCCAAGACTTTTATTTACAAGTCTAGGATATGGAGGTGAGTTTGTCCTACTTATCCCAAAGAAAAATTCAGGCCAGTTGAGAGGATCTGTGTTTCTTGATGCTAATACTCAATCCAAGTGTTACACTTACTCCTGTGATCTTTCTGATCATTTTGTTTGTTTGTTTTATAGTCACTGGCTCTGGTTGAGGATTCAGAATGGGAGACAAGCCTATCTGGGAGCAGATTGGATCCAGCTTTGTACAACATTACTACCAGCTTTTTGATGCAGACAGGACTCAGTTAGGAGCAATATATGTAAGTATCCACAGAAAGAGCTGGGACTCTGTCCCATTATCTGTCTGGGATTCCCTGTTTTGATGTGTGAGAATACACAGGGTGAGATAGTGGGCTTTATCCTGACTCTGGAATGCCAGTCAGTGCAGTCACACTCACTTTTATTCATTCCTTTTCTTGTAGGTTTCACTTCTGTTTTGAGCTTTGTTTGCCTTATAGGCAGTCAGATTCACAAAAGCCCTGTTTAGCTGTAGGCAGTGATTTGTTTGAAGGGGTTTGATGATAATCCTGTGATGAAGTGCTCTGTAAAAGCAAACGTTCTAGTTTTAGTTTGCCATTAATTTACAGGCATGGATTTGCTTGCATCCCTCTTGAAGTGGGATGTAATTAAAGTCCTACCTTGTGTTTAGCTGTTCTTGCAGGTGTTTCTTGGACCTCATGCTATATTAATCCTCTGAACATTAAAACGGATTCACAGTTTTAAATCCAGTTTAAACCTGTAGAATAACATGTTAAGTGAATGTAAATTTAGTTTAAATTTCTTCAAACATTAGATTTTTATTTTTTCTTCTTATTTGGGGTGAAGTAGACTTGGATACCAGAATTAAGAGCTGCAACTAACAAACCCAAAGAACATCAGCTTTTAGTTTTGGGGGAAGATTCCTCCAGAGCTTGCAAAGTGCTCTGTGTGTGGAGTTGATTGCTGACGTTGAGGAATGCTGCCGGGTGGCTGAGGAGTTGCAGCAAGACATTCAAGGCTGACCAGTCTTCTAGCAGCATATCCTGTTTTTCTGGCCAGTTTTTCATCCACTGGGTGAGCTGTGTGAAGCTTCAGCAAGCTCTTGAGGATTGAAATGGTTCAACACCCTCTGACACCCCTTCTTATACCTCAGCAATATCCAGCAGCACTGGTACCATTTGCTGTTGGGATTGTTGTGTTCTTGCTACCTGCCAGATTGTTGGTTTACTTTGCCCAAGAAGCTGTGTACAGAGCCTAGAGAGGAAGAAAACCAAGCAGTTTGTGTTCTAACCACAGCTCTAAATATGGAGGCTCTTAGTAGTTTGTATTTTATTACCAAAATACATTCAGTCCTCAAAATGATGCTAAGTACAAACTAATTAAAATTCCTGGAGATAGGGCCTTTCACACAGTGAGCTCCTGGCTTTTTTTCACCCTTAGGGTCTTTCTGCCTTCCATCATTCAATGAAGAGTCCTGTGCATGTGTAATTGGGAGAACTGTTATGCAGGTCATTGATGTGTGTTGTTTTGTGGAGTTCCTGAGCTGTGCAGAATGGGACCACCCTGTTTTGAGAGGCTGAAGTGCACCAAGGTTACAATTTATCTAAATTTGGAGAGATTCTGTAGAAATGGGCTTTTAATGGTGAGCTTTTTTCCCCTCAGAGACCCTGGGGGAGCAAACAAATTTTATAGCATGCAGGAATGCAGCAAGGAGCTCTTAGATTTGGTTTATATTCTTGTATCACTACTTCCACCACAAGATTCAGTTTATCTTTAGTGGTGTAATGCAAGTCAGTGAAGACTTTTGTCACCTATTCCAGGTAGGGATCTGGCCAGTCACTTTGCTTGAGTTAGGTGAGTTGGAGCACTACCCTGGTGGTGTAATCCATGTTGTCAGTTTTCTTCATGTATTTTTCTCTTTCCACATACTTGACTTTGTGTCCGTAGAATTTTTGTTTTCTTTTTATCCCTTAGATTTTCTTCTGAAAGCTGACTTTTATCCAAAGGCAGGAAATCTTGCTGGTACTTATGATAATGAAATGTAGTCTACTTTATTTTTAGTTGATTGTTCCAAACTTCTTCAGCTGACTTTGCTGGTTGCTTTCTATGTCCCTTTGAGGTAGTTTTCAAATAGCTGGATTCTGAGGATTTATGCTAAATAAATGAAGTCTATTATTAGGATTGCTTAGGGGTTAACTAAGTTGATGACATTTTTCTTTTCCTCCCAGATTGATGCATCATGCCTTACGTGGGAGGGACAGCAGTTCCAGGGCAAAGCAGCCATTGTTGAAAAACTCACTGTAAGTCTGCAATCCTTACTGAATGTTTTGGGAAACATGAAGGCTAGAAGATAATTGCTTCTGAAAATTTGAGTTAGACTTAAGCAGTTCAAAAAATCTTGGACTTGTACTTCCAGCTTAAGTCTTCAAGAAATGTTATGAGTTACTGCTGTGTACTGGGTTATTCCACTGATGGCTCTAATGGTGGAATGTTAATTGACTCCATAGTTTGCAAGGTTATTTTGTGACTGCAATTGTATTTGACATTATTGATTTATTTTTTTAAAAGGTCTAATGCATAAGCTGCCTCTGATCTAGAGGAGTGAAATGTGCCTTTGCTCTTTTAAGGCATGCCAAGGAAGAAGCAATAGCAAACCTGTTACTTGGATCTGTGATAAAGGCTAGACACATTACAGCAAGGAACAACTTGTTTTCTGATACCTAAACTGCAAATAAGTTCTGTAGTGGAGAAGCTGACTTATCCTCAATGCAGATTTGTCAGCAGTTCAGATATGAGCAGGTATGGTTCAGGACTTTCAAACGTGTTTCCTCTTCAGCAAGTGAGAGGACACTGGAGTTCCATGTTCATTTAGTTAAACTAAAAGAATTTTTATCTTCTTGGGTAAATCTATGCTTCTGTTATAAAACTGGGGGTCCTTGGAAGCTGTCAGGAGACCAGAAAGTTTGTTTCTCTTGCAAGATATGCAGAGGACATGCTTTTTAGGTCACCAGACAGTCTGCTCTGAGTATGGTATTTCAGACATTTTTATTACACATTGAAAAGAAAAATAATTGTAATAATTGTAACCTGACACTTGGCTTATTGCACAGCTACTGCTCCTGTGTTTTAGAATTGCTTCTTTTGCCTGAGGCATTTTTAGCTGTGAAGACTGAGGTGTGCCCTCAGCTCTGTGCTTTAGGTACCTGTGTTGCCTTTGAGAAGGCTGCACGTCTCAGGAACAGCAGCAACTGCTTGCTGGTAGGTGAGGAGATACCCGAGCTCCAGCGTTGCTTGTTTGTGTACTCAGTGTTCTTTAGAATTTTGGGCTTGCAGCCACTTAGATACCCAAGCAGGCAGGCATTTGCTTTGCCACAGTGTCTGATTGCTGCCTTGGATCCAGCCCAGTGCAGGTCCAACCCCTTTCCCACTGTGACATAGTCATCTTTACCTCCCCTGTCTCTGGTGCAAGGTGGACTTTCTGGATTTATGTGCCTGCTGCAGTTGTAATTGGTGAGTGGAGACACACTGCACTGCTTTAGGGAATTCTTTTCTGTCTTGTATCCATTTCCTTAAGGTAAGGAGGAAATGCGCTGAAGTTCCTCAGTGCCCTTCCACCGCTGGGGCTCGCTGTGGGCTGGATCAGCTTACAGCGACACTAATGTCGTTCAGCATTCCTCTGTCAGCACTGAGCTCCCTTTGCTGTGTCAGCTTCATGTGCTCACCTACTCTGCCTCTGGAGCTGCTTAGTCAGTTCAGCACATCCCTGAAAGTTTGACACTGAAGTTCTTTGGCACTTCTGCGGTCTTGTGTCTTTCAGTGCCTGGCTGGTGAACTGATGTAAGCACAAAGAGGTGGCATTTTCTTTTAGATCAAATTCTTTGCTGTGTGACAGCAATGGTATGGCACCTTTTCAATCTGCTAATGTAGTAGGGCAAGGCTGTATGGGCATTGCTCTGCAGACCTGGCACATCTGTACCTTCTTTCAGCATGGGAGTTGACACTTGTTTCTTCTGTCCTAATTGGTGCTGGACTTGTTTCACATAGAGTGCCTGTGCTAATTAGGAGCAGCCTGGTTTACACTGAGCATTTGAGATAATAGTTATGTAGTTCTGTGAACATACTGGACCAAGGAGGACACTGAGACAGGTATTGTTGCTGCCAGCAGTGAGTTTATGCTGCTCAACTTTATTCTTGCCTAATTTCTCTTACCTGACTTCAAGGAGATTCCATAGTGTTCATAGTGAAAAACCAGTCAATTTCTAATGTCAGAGGATGGTAAGAGCCTTGCTTGTTGTGTGACTCCATGCTTTTTAGACACTTTTATTGTACTTTTCATACCACAAAATCCTTTGCTTCAGTGCAGATCATGTCTATAAGCAGTGATTCTCTTGAGGCAGCCTCTGCCTGTCCTAAAACCCAGTGATCTTTCCTGTCACCTACACTCCTACTCTTTCCAGTGGGATTTCTCCCAGTGCATCACATGAGTAGCTCACTAGGCTGGCTGGCTATGTGGGGTCCTTTCCTCTGAAGAGGGCAATTATAGAATCTTTAAGGTTGGAAAAGATGTCCAAGATTGAGTCCAACCTTTGACTGAACACCACCTTGTTAACTAAACCTTAGCACTAAGTGCTGTATCCAGTTGTTTCTTGAACACTTCTAGGGATGCTGACTCCAGTGCTTCCCTGGGCAGGCCATTCCAATGCTTAACCTTTTCAGTCAAGAAATTCTTCCTGATGTCCAACCTGAACCTCCTCTGATGCAGCTTGAGGCCATTTCCTCTTGCCCTGTGGAATCAGGTACTGGAAACAGCCACTGTCTTACCCAGCCTTGTCTTTGGTTCCTTGTCACTGTTTTGTAGAGCTCTTGATTCCAAAACCTTTCCTTCCTCCCTGGACACAATTGCATTCATTCCTCTTCATCTCTCTGCCTTTTTAAGAGGATGTTTTTGCAGGGCTTATTCAACAAGAAGCTCTTGTGCTGAGGTGGAACTAAGCTTTGGAGTAGCCTTTTGTCAAAGAAACTCACAGTCTGTGCTTGTGCAGGCTGTGTGGTTATTTTGCACTTTCAAGTTCAGGATGGTGACCCTGGAAAACAGTGTGCTGGCCATTCAGAAAAGAAAACTCTGGATTTGTGTTGTTACTGAATGCCTGTTGTATACTACAAAGCAGTTGGATCACTTTGCACTTCTGAATTGGCTGGGATTGCACTCCCAGCCAAGAGGAAACACCGAAGGCTTTATTAAAGGGTGTTCTTGAATAGTCCCTCTAATTAGAGGGCTGCTCCCTACATTTCATTTGCTTCCCCAGGTCCTGATCCTTCCACAGTTTGTGTTCTCTGTTATCCAAGGATTTAGCTTCCTGGAATTCTTTCTAGAGCCTTAGGCTTGTAAAGCCAAGACTCTACTTCATATCTGTTACAGCAGGACTCATGCCTCTGCCTAGGCCTTCTAGGAAGTCTTTGAGGCTCCTTCCACTAGAGGGAAATGCAGAACTTGAAGTATGCATTTGGATTTGTTTCAAACTGTTTCCAAATCAGAGAAATGCATCCAAGTGCCACCTGAGGTTTGAATGTCCACGTGCTGCCATCCTGTGCAGTTCCTGGACTTTGAGTATCTACCACGTGGTCACCCAGAGCTCTATCCATGCTGAACTGCCTCTAAAGCACCTAGCAGTAATGCAGCTTTTGGGAGAACAGTCCCAAAATTGCATTTGTGTGACAGGACTCTGAGATCTCCCAGGTATTTCATGTTCACTGATGGCATTGTCCATGTTGGAATGTGCCTGTTGAACGTCTAAGTTGAAATACAGGAATTACTCTCCAATGCCTGGTGTTTCTCCAGGTGTGTTCCTTGCACACATACCTCCATTAGCTACCTGAGTGTCAAGGGAATTAAAAAGGGGAAGGGTGGATATGTGGATTTCAAGTCTTGAAGATTTCATCCACTTTTCCTTTCTATTTATAGCCACTTTAACAAAGAAGCAAATTTGGAGTTGTCTGGTAAACCTCAAGTACTGGATGATAAAATCTTTTAACCCAGTTCAGAGCAGAGGTTTGTTCCTTCATCATAGGAACTTTGAGCTCACAGATGACCTGAAGCCCTTCAGGCAGTGCAATTAGAGTAGGAAAAGGTACCATTTACTGGGTACAGTGACATTATTTCCTCTTTTAGTGCTTGAAAAACACACCTGTTAAAATTTGCCCTGCATGAGTAGTGTCCTCATTTGCAACAGTTCTGTGTGCAGTACTGCCACAAAAGTGTCTAGCACTTCATAACATTGGATTTGCTCAATCTTTGTTTTGTAAGTTAAATAATTGAATTACTGTGCACTTCCTCATTTTTATTTCTTTTTCATTGCAGAGCCTCCCTTTCCAAAAAATACAACACAGCATCACAGCACAAGACCACCAACCTACACCTGATAGCTGTATACTCAGTATGGTAGTGGGACAGCTTAAGGTAAACTCTTTCCATTACAGCTTAATGAGTGCTTTTGTCTTCAACTTTTGCAGGATTCTAAATCATCTGATTTCTGAATACATTTAAATGCTCTCATGGGTGGGGAAGGAACAGGGGTAAGCTTGCATTGGAATATTGTTCCTCTGCTGTTCAAGACTGTCAAATTACAGGTGGTTTACCTAGAACTAGGTATCTGAAGGAAGGAGCATTTCTTGACAGTCATGTCTTGCCAAGCAAATTGTTGTGGATTTTACTCTGCAGACAAATATTGTTTGGGTTTTAGATGCATCAGTATTTCCCTTACCCTGATGCAGTAAGGTTTTGGTGTCCTCTATTGCATTTAAAAGCATTGTCACAGTGTTCTTGGACCATTTAAGCACATCTAGTTTACAATCCTCCTTAATGTAATCTTTGCATTGAGTTCTGATTTAGCAGACTTTATTTTGTTAACTGACCACCCTTCAGTGAGTCCTTGCTTTTTCTTTACTGTCACAGGACACGTAAGAATACAGTCCTGGTGTTATAGTCCAGTACCTCTGTAATCAAAACTGATTCAGCAGTGGGAATGTTGCCTCTGAGATCAAACACTTATTGTTGAAACAGCTGCTTCTTGTGAAGAATCAGATTATTTTTCAGGCTTAGTATGACCATATTGCTGTGTGAGTGATCCTACTGAACTGTGTGAACTTACCCAATATACCAGGGCCACATACTTGTAAATTAATGAAGCTGCTTATGAATGAAAGACATTGTCCTGGAATTTGCAAAAAAAATACTCTGCATGTAAAGTCAGCTGCAGGCAGAACTTGCTCACAGTGGATGGTATTAGTTTAAAAAATGTGAAATTATGTAGCAGTAGTTGAAGTTGTCAGAGTTCATTTGGTCCAGCCATGCTGTGAAGTCAGGCCTCTAATGCCATCCAGTCTTTAGAGTTACCTGCACCCAGTTTGTTTTAAAATAGCTCTTTAGATTTCCTTTTCCTGCTAACTCAATGGCACCTCTAGTATCAAAGCATTCAAACTTGCACTGATACTGTACTGTTTACTAAGCAGACATAGGACTGAATGTTTGAATCTGCTTGCTAAGCTGTTCTCTGGGCTGGGCAGATGAGAAGAGCAGTGCCCAGTGTAATGCATTCACTACTAAACCTAACACAGCTTTGGCTCTCATTAAAGTTGCTCCTGCTTCCTAGCTGCAAGTTGGATTCCAGCTTTTTTGTTGCTCAGTCCCACCTGCACACAGTCCATGGAAAAGCAGCCACGTGTGGCCATGGGAAGCCCTGAATGACAGGACAGAAATGCTGATCTCCCCAGCCTTGCTCTTGGGTGTGAACAAGAGTCTGGGATGTGATCAAGACCTTTTGACTCAATATCTTGGGCCAGTCACATCTGCACCTAGTTTTGCACAGTCACGTTTTTAAGTTGATTGCATAATTATCAAGCAGATTGCAGCTTGCAACAGTGATTTTGTTGGATCCTGTGGCAAGATACCAAGTTCCAAAAGGTTCTGGAAAGCCATTGTGTTTTCTCAAATCATAATCCATTAATATGGAGGGATTGTTAATGCAGTCTGGGAGCTTTCCATAAATACCATGACTTGGAGTAGTATTTTCTGATGTATTTTTTTAACCTCTGAGTAATTTCAGCTTGCTGAAATTACTTAATATGATTTGGGGATCATGTGTTAGAGCATCTAGGTATTTGGAGAATTTGGGTTAAAGTATGCCTACTGTCATGATCAAATCCAACTTGCTTGTGAAATTTAGTAAGTGAGGAAATGTTTTTTACTCTTCACACATATGTGTCTCAAATCTTAGCTTTAAAAATCACATCTTAATCCCTGGGAGCACTGCTTCTCACAGAACAAGTGTCCAGAAAGCCAAAGTCAACTCAAAACTTTAACTTCACGCTTCTGCCTTGTGTGAGATTTATAGAGGTGGACAAATCAGGAACAGTCTGTGGCATGAGTGAACCTGGCTGTCATATGTAGTGAATGCTTTTCTCTTGTGCCAATTCACACATGTTGATAGCTATTTTATTGCATCTCAGTGCTGCTCTGTGTACAATACAGCAACTGAGAACAACTGGGTGCAGGTGGTGCATTTTAACAAGTGGCTCACATGCAGCTCATTGAGCAGGGAACACTGTAACAGGCAAACGTGGAGCTGCATACTCACAGTTATTTAAAGCTGCCTTCCTAGTGGTGGGGCTGCTCAGCCTGCATATGTTGCTCTCAAGGAGAACTGTAAGAGAATTTTGCACAAGGAAGGGCACTTCCATGACCACCAGTAGCATGTTAATAAACCAGCATGAAGTATAAATAAATTTTAAAAAAAAATTTAAAAAAAACCACACCAACCTTTTGCAGCAAAATGATCACCTGCAATGAGGGTCCTGGGCACAACAGCTTCTTTGAGATGATGCTGCAGAGTAACAGAGCACCTTAAGTAGGTGAATGTCACTAGCAGGGATCTAACTCAATGGCTAAAGCAGTGCAGTAATTACTTTCAAAGATCCTCTTTAATGGATGCTGATAAGTATTAATGGTTGGGTGGGGTTATCCTTTTGTAAAGGTATAATAAATATACATTCATTTATTCTAAACCTATTGGTTTTTATTGCTGTTCATTGTCTGAGTGCTGCCTGCTTGCTTCAGCTAGGAAGAGTAAGCATCAGTTTAAGCCTTTAGGAGTGAATTCCTTTTGGTGTGACCCTGCTTTGCCAGTGTTCATCCAGAATGTCACTCAGTATCTTCAGTGTGCTTCACCTAGTAATGTATTTCTCCTGTCATGCTCAGGCAGATGATGACCAAGTTCTAGGCTTCCACCAAACCTTTTTGTTGAAAAATTTTCAAGGTGCCTGGGTGTGCACCAACGAAGTCTTCAGGCTAGCCCTCCACAACGTTTAACCCTGTGCCTTACCTGTCTTCCAGTCCTGGCTGTCCTGGTTGAGTAAGGAGTGCTCTCTTCTCGCCCTTCTGTCCCTTGAGCTCGGCTGAGAAGCATGGCTGTGGCTTGTGTGTTCTCAGAGCCATGTGGGCATCTGTGGCTCTCCCCAGAGTGTGATTTTTGAAGTGATCCATGCAGAATTAATTGTGAATAACTAATTGTTATGCGGTGTTTCCTAGTCTTAAAAGGAAAAGGAAATTTGCAATTAAAATCACTGGATATTTTTGTAATGCATGCTGAACACTTGAAGCATTGCTTAAAGCCTGTCAAATAAGGCTTAACATCTGAAAGAACCTGCAGTCTCAAGTAATTAGCCTTTCCTTTGAGGTAAGGGTTGTTGCAACCCTGCAGTTCAATCAAAAATTGCTGGGGGTACTGGTGAAGAAACCTGACCAGGCAAGAGAAGGAAAGTTGTGTAGCTAAACCTGAAATGCAAAGCAGTGCATCTCAAACTCTGACATGACTCACTGCTCTGTGAGCTGAGGACTTCCTTTGGAGCCTCCAGGTCAGAAAGGATGTAGAAAAACTGAAAGGTCAAAAAGCTGCCAAGGCTGTGGGCAATGAAGAGCTTGTAGAACTGGGAGAGGAGGTGGCTAAGGGCAATCTGCTTGAAATGTCAGTGAAAAGTAATTGAGTACTTCCAACAACCTGAAAGCAAACTCTTCTCGGTGCCAGACAGTGTAACAAGGGACAGTGGATAGAAACCATAACTTGGAAGGTACAGATGGGCCACAAGGGAAGATTTTCATGGGAAGACTGAAACCCTGGGAAGTGGTGCCTGGACACCTTGTGAGACATCTGTTCTGTGAGAATTTGAAGACTCTGCTAGACAAAGCTGTGGCTGATGCAGTGAAAGATGTCCCTGCCCAGGACAGGAGGATTGGATCAGATCTCTAAAGGTCCCTTCTGTGGACCTTTACCAACCCAGCCTGTTCTGTGGTTCTGTGATGCAGAGCTGCTGTAGTCTGTGCTTGTGCTGAGCAAAAGGCTGGCCTGGAAATCAGAGGATTCTTGCAGTCTGATTCTGGGACTTCTTTAATTTTTATTTTAATTCAGTGATATCATGGAAGAATTTGAACTGCACAAAGGAAAGTTTTATAGGAAAACTAAAGCCCCTTGTGTTTTGAGTCTGGGCTCCCATCTGGAATGCAAATCCTGAGCTGGACATACCTGAATTTGGTGTGAAAAGTAAGATAGAAAGTTTCAATGGTGTTATCTGAGCCATGATGAAGATCTAAACTAAAATGGGATAGGAATTATTCTGTGTCACTGAACTGTGAGCCTTTGCTATGTGCTAATATTACATAGTCAAAAATTGGGAATGGACTATGAGGGATATACTTCACCTTGAATATACTCTAGGATTTTCCTTGTTTTTAAAGTATACTGCTCCTTTATACTATGAAGGGATAACATGAAAGGAATAAAGAAAAGAATAATGTAGGACTTCATTGTGGGAATTTGCTGTCTGTACCACACCAAGTGTTTTGGGGAGAATTCCCTTTTAGTCTTTCTTCATGTGTCCAGCCCTGAATTTCTTAAGAAAGGAGGAAATTTTCCTTAAGCCAAAGCATCAAGAGCTGCAGTGCTCCTATCAGGGCCTACCTAGGCTTATCAGAAATTGAGACCTACACTAAAGCTTGTCTGATGATGGTTTTTTTTTTTTTCCAGGGGTGTGTTTTAAAGCATACTCATGTCAGTAATGACAAGCTCAAATTTGGTGTGAAAAGTACTTATGCAATTTGTAGTAGATGGCTCAGTGATCTGAAAACAAGGAGGGCAACTGAGAGTTGAGAACCTGCCATCTCCTAAGCAGTGCTGAGGCCCTCCTGGGAAGGGTTACTTTGGATACCCAGGAGAAGCTGGAAAAGGCACAAACCCACGGCCTTCAGGGCAAAGGCCACCTCTACAGCACAGCTATGTGAGCCTCTCTTCTGGACATGTGTAGTAGGGATAATACTTCCTTTGAAATGATTGCCATGACTGCTGTCATACGTGCTAATGCACGAAATGGACAGCTGGTCTAGTGCAGCAGAATCGCTTGTGTTCACACTGGGCTGGTTCCTAGGGAGCCTCTGCCTCATGCCAAGCAGGTGTGTATTGAGGGACAAGCTGCCCTGTTTGTCTGCTGGACACTCACTGCTGGCAGTCTTGCTTTGAGGATTTTTCTCTCATTCAGTCATTTATTGAACACTGACTTGCTTATATTCCTGGCCTTACTTGTTGCCTTCTTAATTTCTGGCTGTAGTAGTTTCCTCATTCACTTTGTTCCTCATGGTTTTATAGTAATTTGTCTTGCCTGTTCTCCCCATTGTCATTATGTTTTTGTAAGCTGAAGCATTGTGCTCAATTTACTTTCTTCAGTAGGAAACTGTCCTGTAGCTGGATCATTTTTCTTGTCCTTTTATGACCTTATTGTAGCCTTTTATTTTTTTAACTTACAAGAAATGCATGCAGGATTTGCTATGTGGGTGTTCTTTGCCTATTTATGCATTTGCTTACTGCTGGGTTTTGGTTCTTTGTTCTTCCTAACAACTGCTAACCCTGTGCTTGCCTTGATAGCTTTAGAGCTCTCAGCTGGTTTAATAAATATCTCTCATTATTTCAGTATCACTTTCGTGAGGGGCCCATTTAGGGTCTACTTTGGTTTACCTCTGTAACATACATTTACTGAAAGTGCACTTCATATACTCCACTTAACTTCCTAGGCAGTTGTCACTGAAATCCTCGCAGTGGTTTTTGGATCTGAATGCTTCCTTTCCATGCACCTGATGCCACCAGTGTTCTGGCAGATTTGCTGTTCTGTGATACAACTGATAACCTTTGCAAGTTGGTCCTCAAAGCTGACTTGTTTAACAGTCCATGAATATTACTTTTTTAAAGTAAAGTTTCTTTGTCTGCTTTGCTCTTCAGACTTCTCACTTGTTCTCTGTGAACAGCAGCAGAGCATTGCCAATGAACATTCAGTGCTTTGACAGTCTCTTTCATGAGCTGCTCTGGCTGCTGCTTTTCAAGGCTCTTTTTTATAAAGTTCCCCCTTTTCTGAAGCTGAATAGTCATGTATTGAAAAAAATAAAGCTTAAACTCTTCCAAAAATGCTAAATTCAACACCCTACAGCCACCATCAGAAGATTGTTTTGTAGTTGGTCCTGTGTACTGTTCAGATTAAATCCTGTTGTGTAATTGCCATCTGATTGATTTGGGAATCATGTATGTTATTTTGAGGATTTAATTCCTGCACCATGTCTCTGAGAAGATGGGTAAATAAACATTAGGTGGGAGTACTAGTTTACCTCTAATACTACTTTTGCAGTAATATTGTAAATATCCAGACATTGTCAGAGGCAGGGAGTGGAGGCCCTGCTGCAGCCATTCCCTGTGCCTAGAACACATTGTCACTGCTGTAGTGAATGCTCTGCTCCCTTCCAGCCATTGCTGGACAGTGGAAGTGAGAACAACTGTGTTTCTACCCAGATCACCTGGATCATCCAGGCAATGTGTTAATACCAACCTCTACAGAAATCTTTTCTACCATCAACCCAAAGTTCAGAAGCTAAAAATTGAACCACTTTCTCTTAAGCTTGCTTCCTGGGTAAGGGATTTGTGATTTGGCACTGAGGCGGGTGTGTTCCATCAGGGCAGTGAGTGACATGTCAGCAAGCTCTCCACAAACCCCCAACTTCAGATGCTGTTGCAGGATTTCCATGTCTCTGGGTGTTTGTCTGCAAAGCCCCTCAGAACAGACCCTGTGGTGGTGGTATTGGTGTCTCCTGGAGTACTACACATCTTACAGCATGTAATGTCACTGTTAATGTTAGCCTGAAGTTGTCTCATCATGAGTTTTGGAATAAGTTTCTCAAAAAATGAGTGTTTTGAACCTTTTTCCCCACCCTCTCTTTCTACAGGCTGATGAAGATCCTATCATGGGATTCCACCAGATATTTCTATTAAAGAACATCAACGATGCCTGGGTTTGCACCAATGACATGTTCAGGCTAGCACTGCACAACTTCGGCTGAGCTGCCCATCCCGAGGCACCCGGGCTTTTTTGGTTTTTTCCTTCTTTTTTTTTTCTTTTTCTTTCCTGTTTTTTTTTCTTTTTTTTTTTTCTTTTTTTTTTTCTTTTTTTTTTTTTTCCCATTTTACTCCTCTCCTCTTAACCGGTATTATTCACACTCACAGAACATTCCAAATATCATACACAAACCTGCAGCATTGCAGAGCGTGAGCAAACAAGACTTGTGACCTGCCCTTCTGCTGAGTTTACATTGTCACTAGATGAGTTTCTTGTGCATGATGTTTGGAAGTTAGACTTAGCTGCATTTGATAAGAGAAATTTGTGTTGTACCAGCATGCCTCGGAAAGAATTTATAATGCAAAAGGTTGTTGTTTATGTACTGACAAGATGCTCTATAACCCAAAGAAATGAAAGAACAGCAGCCTGTACAGCCCAGTTATTGATTTGTCAAATGTTTCAATGCTACATTACACAATAAAACAGAGATTTTCTTAAAAGTTTAAAATTTTTTATGAGTTGGCTGTGGAGTGTGTGATAGTGCTTGCTGGGGGTAGATTGTGTCTGTCTGGTGGGGAAATTCTTGCAGAGCTGGACCTCAAACTGAATGATTCCTGACAGTTTTACCAGAGAGAGCAGGGCAGGTCTGCCCTCCTCCGTACACCTTTTCCTCTCCTCAGCAGCTTTCATAACAGAGCCTTCTGGCTCAGTTTTTAACACTGACAGCTTAGTTCTCACCTGTTGTATTTTACCAATGCAAATTCCCCACATAATGCAGGAGGATGACAACAGTGCTGGTAGCCTGTAGTCAGTCTCGCTGCCTTCTCGAAGCAAAACACGACACCTGTGTATTTTTCACAAACACAGAGGGTGGGTCCCGTGCCCCAGCAGAGTTTGTGCCTGACGCTCTGCTCATGTTCCGCGCTGTGCTGCGTGTGCAGCCGCCTCTGCTTTGGCGGGAGCCGGCGTGTGCCGGGCTGCGCCCAGGGCGGCTGTCCCCAGCCCGGCGGTGGCGGAGCCCCGGGCCGCGCTCCCCGCCCCGGCCCCGCCGCTCCCGGCTCCGCCCCCGCCGCGCCGGGAACG
>VZUI01023845.1:0-13847 GCA_013401135.1 Cettia cetti | reverse complement strand
CTAGTTTGGTAACTGAAATGCCCTGGCGTGAGCAAACAGTGCTTTGAAGATTGCATGAGATTGAGATTAGGTCTGCTAACTGGATAAGAAAATGGGATTTGGTATGTTTACAGGAAACAGGAGATGGGATCAAACTTCTCCAAACAAGAGTGTTTGTAAAATGCATGAGTTTGACTATAACATGTATAATCCAATCATTGTAGTAAAAATTATTAACCAACTTGAAATGGTATATAAGCTTCTGGAAAATCTGAGTAAATTCGAATTCTGATCACCGAATCAGTCTTCCTGTCTCTCCATCAATCAATCGTCAATAGGTTTGTATTTTGTTTGGGGTTTTTTTTGGTTTTTTTTCTAGAGTGCTTAGTATGTTTCTGTGCTTTCAGGATTCTTTCTTTTCTATACTTTGTTTTTTTGGGAAGTATTTTCATCCTGACATCATCTCTGTGAATTTGTTATGAAGGGAGGTGCTTTTTCTCTTGTCTTTGTTTTTGAGTTGAGGTCTGGCAGGGTTCATGGATTGGCCTCTTGTAACTCTGTCTAAGCTCATGATGAGTGTGTACTGCATCTACTCACTTACTTAAGATCTGTATAGGAGCATTTAGTCTTACAGTAAGACTCACCTGTTTGTACTGTTGCTTCTTCCTATCATGAAGGAGCTTGTTGACTAGCCCAGACCCTTGGAATGATGTCTTGAACACACCTTTAGCATTGTTTCTATGCACTGCAGTTCAGTCTGCAAACACATAGAAAAGTCGACTGAGCTTAGATCATGCACTGTGATGCCAAGCAGAGCTCTTTTATCTTTTTTTTTCGTATATTAAGACGTTGGTATATTACCTTTATAGATCATTGACCTGCTTTTTTACCTGATTCTTCATGGACATTTGGGTGTTAACATCTTTGTTTTTAAACTTGGATTTGGAAGCTGTAGATGCCTACTGAGCATTTGTTATAGTGCCAGTCACAGACTCAGTCCTGACTACAGGAAGGGAGCAGCTGGGGTCGGGGCAGTGGAGTTCCCACTCCAGCGAGACTCCCACTCCACTGGGGCGTTCCTGCAGCACCATGGACAGGACTGGGCTTGGTGCGGGCGGGATCAGGGCCCTCTGCAGGTCCACAGGTCCGTGTGGTCCGTGGCATGGGGCAGGGATGTGTGCAGAGTCGTGAGCCTCTGACATTGTTGCTGGCTGTTCTTTTAGGCCAGTTCTTTCCCCAGGTATTCTTGAGTCCACCTGCCTACAGCTCCCAGGCTAAAGAGAAGATAGACTCTCTGTCCAAGTCTCTGCTTTCAAAATTTGGCATCATGAACTATTGCTTTGTAAATGCATCAAGCACCACACACCTACTGCTGACATTAAACAAAGCAATATCCTGCCTGACTTGTGTGTATGTCCACAGTATGAATTTCTAGGTTTGGGAGTATGTATGTTTTGTTTCTAAAGGCATTTAAGATTCATATTACAATATGGTCCTTAACATAGCATAGAAAATGTAATTTTTTTTTTTTTTTGCTGTTGTTTAAATCCTAGTGTTACAGAAAAAGAGTAATAAAATCTTTGCATAGTCTGGAAGTTGTCACGTGTCTTTACAGTCCTTGTGTAATAAATGAAAAGTTGAATTAAAAGCAGAGCTAATGCTGTGCCATTTTGTAACTGTGCATTTTTATTTTAATGATTATACAAATGTGTGTGGAATATTCTGAAAAAAATCTTTTAAATACTCTCTGCTTTTTCTCTTGTGTGCAATAAAAAAATTAAAGAACCACTGTGTAATTCAGTACAACCTAGCAGAATTTGGTCAGATTATGAATGTAATATACTGTCTAAATGCGGGAAGATTTTGAAGTCACCTTTGAAACAAGCCTGTTTAAAATAAAATCTCCAGTCAACTGCTTCTAAGGAGATGATATTAAAAGTTTTAACAAGCATTTTGAATAGTAATATTGAAAGATTGTGATTTTTTTTTAAGACATTATTTAACTATGGTTTGTTGATGCAGAACAGAAAAAGCTGCTGGCTGAAGACTTTGCTGAAGCTGAATAAAGGCTGATTGATGTAAGGCATGTAAACAAAACGTTGCATATGGGAAGATAGATATAGAAAGTGGTTGTAAATCTGGTTTTGATTTGTAAATTGTTTGTTAAGTGAATTTGAATATTTGGAAAGTGTAGCCAATGTTATATTCTGATAGGTTTTATTCTGGTTGTGGCTGTTTCTCCACTGACCTGGACAGTACCTTTTGACATTAGCCATAGAGACTGACTGTAAATTAGTTGTTTGTGGTAAGCCTAAATATCATTAGACACTTTCATAATTATTCTTAGTATGAATATAAACTTCATGTGTATTTTTCTAGTATTTTCCCCCATTTTTATTCAGCACTGTATTTTGACTTTAATGTGTGTTAAAATACTTTATTTTTAATTTCAGAGTGGTAAAGTGATAAACCCAGAAATTTCCAGACAGAGATCTGACAATTGTCACTAAATCTTTCAGACTGTAAGAAGCGATGTGGTTCTCTAAGCATGGTAACTGTCCAGCAGCTTTTATTTTCTGTGAAGCTGACCTTTGACATATCCAGGATAATACCCACTTGTCATACACCTAGTCAACTGTAATTCAGAATGTCTTGTTTTCTGAAGCGTATTAAAAAAAAGGAAATGGATGTGGGGGAAGTGCAAATAAAAGAGGGTTCAGTTGGAGGTTTCTCTCTGGCTTTGGCTAGCATTTCTCGAAGGAAGGCTTGCATTAGGATTCTGGTGTGTTGAAGAATCTGGCTTTCTTTTGGGATTTAATTCTTTTAGAAGATTTAAAGTTTTTACTGAAATACAAATACCCTGCTTACTATGCATAATGCATAATCTCATTTTTGGAATCTCATTTTTGGTATTGTAGGGTGAAGAAGAAAGGTTATACATTTGACAGCATAATATAGCCAGAATTTTGTTAGATAACCATAATTTTGAAATCACATGATCGTTAAAGCACAGAATGTGTACTTTGGCAAAAGAATTATTTTTTTATGAGCAACTAGCTGAACAGATTTTTTTTAGCTTTGG
Organism: Cettia cetti; assembly: GCA_013401135.1. Classification (NCBI taxonomy): domain Eukaryota; kingdom Metazoa; phylum Chordata; class Aves; order Passeriformes; family Sylviidae; genus Cettia; species Cettia cetti. Next base: position 10,786 of record VZUI01023845.1, on the reverse strand, counting down.
TAGGACTTAACAGTTTGTTATTAGCCATCATTTTCACAATGTTAGTTGATCTTCCTCTGTAGTTCCAGATATGCAGCTGTGACATTTGTTGGAACGTACCCACTTTGTAATGTTATTTGATAGTATTTGCTTACTTCTTTTGTATCTCAAAGCAGAAAATAAAATGTTTCCTCTGGTTCAAAGGAAAAATTTAGCCTGAAAGTTGCTTTCCAATTGTCCTTAATCCCAAAGGAAAAATACAGGGTAAAAAGAGAAGTAATGCCTACCATGATCTACTGTATGTGATAGAGAAATTATGAATTCCATCCAAATAAGTACTGCCTAGATATAAGGAATTGTATTGCTAGTCAGTATGATTGCAGTGCTATGAGAGGAGAAACATGCAATGCAGCTGTATTAATTTTTTATTGTTATTTCAAGAGTTCTGTGTTTTACAATATTAATTAGAGGAGTTTTTATTTAGCTGGCTAAAATAAAAAGTCTGTTGCAGTTCAACACTTTGAGGTGGAAATAACAGTTTTTGAGATGATACTTTGTAATAAAGTTGATGATCAAAGTCCTTGCTTCTGCATACTTAAAAACTTTGCTGTTACCATTTGGAGCACTTACATCATTGAACCAACTTTGTTGTAATGTATTTCCACACCCAAGCAGATTATTCTGTATAAGGAAAAGAGTTTCATTTTACCTCTAAACATGTAAGGAAATTAAACTAGAACTTTCCATGGCCTTCTCATTGTAATTGGCTTGGTGCCAACACAGGGGCATTGGTTGGATCTTTGGGATGTTTCTCAAGACCTGTAGCTTTTTCTATTGGCAGTTTGCCAAAAGAACCCTCCTGGGTCATTCAGTACTTAAGGATGAGCTTAGAGATGCTCTGGGCTCTTCAGGGTGTTCTAGGAGGATATCAGAGGTTTCTCTGACACCTGTGCTTGGCCTTTTCTGTTTCTGTATTGTTTGTTATTTTGTCTTTATTAAATGTCTTACTTTACAAAACACTCCAGAAGAGCTGTCTCACAATTATTTTAAGCCATTCTGAGAAGTGCAGGATGCTCTCAGATACGTGATAACTCTTCAGGTAGCTTATTCCATTCTAGCCATGTGCAAGATTTTATCACAGCTTACAGAATTTTTCATGGTATCTTTTAAGGAAACAATGTGATAATCATTGTAGTTAAAATAATTTTATAGTTCAAATTGCCATCGTTAAGAATTTAATCCTAATTAATATTCTACTGAACTCAAGTTTGGCTTGTTTCACAAAGATATGGTGTTTTGCCACCTTCCTTCTTTACCATAGACTGTATGTAGAGAATACAGATAATGGAAAGCTATTTTTTTAACAGCTGCTTTTAGTTTTCTGGGGAAAATGCAGAGGTGGGAGTAAAGGTAAGTTAAATACCTTTAAACCATAACACACTGTAGAGAGAGGAGAGGAAATGTGTTTTTCCTAGATGCAGTTTTGCTCATAGTAGGGATAGTGGTTTTAGACTACACACACATTTAAGATTTGCAGGATGCAAAAATCAGCGAAAAATATGCTTAAATTTTTCTGAAATTTTCCAGCATTTGAGAATATCAGCCATTTGTAGTTGCTACATAAAGTATAAAGTTTCACATTAACTATGTGACAGAAGTCATAATTCTGTATTTTTCTTCTAGAGTCATGACTTTCAGTTCTGTTAGAAGTAAATCCTAGATGAATAACATTGGTTAGGCAGTCGAGCAGTGTTGTAAGTAAGAAAGGTTCTAACATAGATTTATGGCATTAAAGAATGTCTAACAGGTGTGTTTTGTTTTTAATTTTAAATAATCTAGGAATAACAAGAAAATGTAGAACAGTTAATGAAAGACTCTCCAAAATCCACAAAATAGCTGGGAAATATTGGTGCTTTGAAGAGTTTATTGATTCAGTTTTCCGCCAAAGATTGTGTTTACATCTTCTGCTTTCTATATTTTAATGTATTGTGCCTTTGTGATTGTGAATTGCTCAGTATTGTGGATATTTCAAAGTGTCTCTGCATGCTAAACCTAGGAGGCGTTACTCACAATGGCCAGAACTGCTTTAAAGTACCCCTTAGGGTGCAAATGAAGTTAATTCTAAATGCATTATTTTCCTGATCAGGAAAGCAAACAGTTCTTTATCTGGTGGATGTATTTGCGTTGACGCAGCATTTGTATGTTCTATTCAAATAACCTAAATATTTGTAATTTACTGCCGTTTGCTGTTTATGCCTGTGACCAACAATGGAAAATGTTTTTCCTCCTAAAACTGCTGGGAAAGAAAAATATCAAAATAAACACAGATGCCTAAGTAAACAGCTGTTGGTACACTTAAAAGGCAGTTGGAGTCGATCAAGACACTGACCAAAAGTCCTCTCAACCCCAGTTCCGTGGGGACCCCAATACTGCAGAGTTCAGGGCCATGAAAAAGTGATTTGTTGCCTGTGTTTTTTTCCTGGCTTTGTTTTTTTTCTGCCTTAGTTAGCACATCATGTGTCAGAGTCTAAGAACTGGTAGTCAGCACAAAGGAAGTGGTGAGAGCAGGTGAAGACTTAGAGCAGAGAACCACAGATTCCAGACTGAAGCCTGATGTTTCTGGAAATGTTCTGTTGTTGCAGTTATCCTTATTGACTATGAATCTAATATTTTGTTTCCCTATCTGTTTATAGTCTTACTTTGTTTTGCAGCCTGGACCTTTTTATAGGCATCTGCCACCTGACTGACTTTCTTCAAAAGTGTTTTCAAGTCACTTCTGTCATAGGTTTTTACAGATATCCATCAGTATTTTATTATACTGAAAATCCAAGCTTACTTCTAGATCAGGAAGTAAATTGAAAGTGGTAAGAGAACAGGCAGTTCAAGAGAGCACAATATCATCCTAAAGAGGAAGGAAAAGGGAGCACTTTACAACTGTTGGTGTCATTATGGCCATTTCTCCCTAGATATGTTTTCATTTGAGTTACAGTCTCTGTAGATACAAATATGCTTTAACAAGAGCAGGTGAAAACCTTTACATTTAATATTTTCTAATTCTTTTCTTGTCTGTCTTGTGGCATTATTGTTGTGGAGTCTTGGAGTATTTACTACTAATCACTGAGATTTTGCACTGAAACCCAACATTAGCAGGACTATTTACAGTGTGTAATTCAGTACTGTATTGTATGTGGCTTTCCAGAGTTGAGAAACTTAAAAGTCCTAGAAGAGCTTTTGAAATTTTCAGCTTCTTTTCTTTCGTATGGGTTCCAACTATTATTCTGTCTTATAGGTCACATTTCTGGTTGGTTTGTGATACTGTGCTTTTATTATAATGTTTGCGATGCTGTATTCCAGAGGATATGGTTTTGTCTGGTCTGCTGTGTTCAGCCAATAAAAACATATAGAAGTTTTAGAAGTGGAATTAAGCCGTATTGAATAACTGTCAGTTAAGACATACTGAAGTGCCAGGCAGTCTGAGGATAATGGAGTAGTCTTTTCTTCAAGTGAGCCCTAACTATGTGTTTTATTTTTTTCTTGGAAGTTGTAGTGCTAGACTGATTTTTGTGTGTGAATTGAAATAAAGGATCCTATCAGTGATAAAGAAAGGGTACTTACTGCTTAGGATTCAAAAAGTACAGAATTTAGGTCTGAGGAACTAAGTTGAATGTACTTTTTATTCTTTTTGTTTTTCAGAGGTCCAGAAGACACAATAAATGATTGTAAAATCCTTTTTATAGAGGAAATGTACAAGATTGAAAAGCCAGGAGCCTATCCATTGACATTTGGGGATGGAGATTTCAAAAGTATGCACTTTTAAAATTATTTGAATATAAGTACAAATTGACTGATGTTTCTTTAGAAGATATCAGCATGCAGAGGTGGTAGTAATAATTGGTTTGTGTTCAAGAAAGTGATTGCATTGCATAATTTTTAGATTTCTGTTCCAAAATTATAGCTACTATAAGATGGCTGTGTTGTTTGACATATTGAGAAACTAGTAACAGCTTAGTACTATCAGTCATAAATGGTATAAAAGGGAAACACCTGATAATGCTCTAAAGGAACAGTGCAGAATGAATTTGCAGTCTCATTTAAGTTCCTAGAGGGGTGTTCAGGCCACCAAAGCTGCTGTTGTAACTGACATGTAATTTAAGCTTTTAATAAATTAGTAAATGCCCAAAATAGAATTAGTTGGTAGTAATACACTTTTATTCTGTCATTATGTCAGGAAAAAAAAAAATAAATCAGGAACTTTGCACTAAAGCTGCTTGTACCATGAAAAAAAAAACAACAAAACCAAGGGATAATTAATGTTTGGATTAGTTGACCCTGCATGACCTTCTAGAAAAGTTACTCTGCCAGACCTCCTTAACCTCCCCGCAACCACAATAAGGAGTTAGTGGCAGTTTTTCTAAATAGTAATGTGACATTTTATCCTAAGATTGAAAATATATTGAAATTAGGAGTGCTGAGTGTTTGTGATAGCAACACTGAAAATTGAACTGCAAGTCTACAAATAGGTATTAGATATACATTACATTCCTGACTCTGTGCAATTTTTCAGAACCTTTGTAGGTGGCTCTCAGTGCACAATGAGTCTGAATAATGTTTATTTGTTGTCTAAAAACAAACCAGTTTTTCAGAGAAGGAAAGATCATTCCCTTTGGTATTCTTAAAAGTGTTGCTTTTTCAACTCATTATTCATTTTCATTATTTGAGAATTACTTCCCTTAGATTACGAAAAAAAGAAAACAATCCATTCTGTTATATTTTTTCTTGGTCACATTAAAAGATCTTTGCAATATCTTAAAGCATGTTTTGATTTAAAAAGATTGCAGTATGAAAAAATTGAAAATCTACAAATACTGGTGTGTGTTTATATACGATTTATTTTGCAAGTATGTAACATATTAAATGTCATAAAAATATTGCAGTTCATTTAGTTCTTCCCCACAGCTACTGTGTAGTGAATTAATTTTTTTAATTATGTGTCAAGGAAATGAGTGATTACTGTATTGCTGACTATATGAAATTGTCTACAATGGTGCTATTTGATCTGACATGAGTATTTACTTATCATAGAGTCATTTAGATGGCAAAAGACCCTTAAGACCATCAAGTCCACTAAACCATGTCTCTAAGTGCCACATCTACATGTTGTTGGAACACTACCAGGGTGGTAATTCCATAACTTCTCTGGAAGTTCATTGTCCAGTGCTTGACCATTCTTTCTGTGAAGCAGTTTTCCTAATAACCAATCTAAACCTCCCCTAGCCCAACTTCAGGCCATTTCCTCTTGTCCTTTTGACTGACCCTCACCTGGCTACAAGCTCAGGAAGTTGCAGAGAGCAATAAGGTTTCAGGTCACCTGAGCCTTCTTTTCTTCAGGGTAAACAATCCCAACTTCCTGAGCTGCTCCTTATAAGAGTTGTGCTCCAGAGCCTTAATGAGCTTCACTGCTATACTCTGGACACACTCCAGCACCTCAATGTCCGTCCTGGAATTAGGGATCTGAAGAGGAGCACAGGATTTGAGGGGTGGCCTCACCAATCTGAGGTGCCAGATTGCCACTCTAATTGTTTCAGAGTCAAGGCCTTCATTGTATATTACAGCTCCTCCCCTCCAATGTTGATAGTTGTTTCTTTATTTGTAACCTCTTTGCTTAAACTACCCAAATATTGATATCTGTGTGGAGATTTGCATGTCTGTGTGTCTTTTATTTAATTTTTTCCTGTTCCCAGTCTTAATAATTTCAGCACATTGTTTATAACCTTCATAAATATAATGCATAAATATAGTCTTTTTAAGTATAATCATGAAAAATAAATTGATCTGGGAATTCAGCCTTATTTCTTAAACTGCTCTTTTTCCTGAAGCCAACACTCACCACACAGCCCTGTTCATGTGGTTCTGGTTTTTCAGCCAGGTCAGCTGTTTTGCCTTTGTTCAGGTATGTACAGTGCACATCAGTTGAGCTGTATGCTATAACCAGCAGTGTAGCCTATCCTTTTAGACTGTGCTTACAACCCCGTTTGTACTTAGTAGTAAAAAAAGTTAAATATATGTGCACCCATCTATAGACATGCAGCTCCCTTAGCTTATGTACTTTGGAAAGATGCAGAATTTTATTACTATAATGGCAGATGAAATAAAAATCATTATTTGGCCTTAAATATTCTATGAGATTGTTGTAAGCACAATCAGCAAATGCACTGAATATATTTTTGTCCATCCTAAACTATGGTCCATGCCCTTGTCAGAAAATAGAATGCTTTCTATCAAAATAATCTTCATCAGGTAAATGGTGTAGGTTGTCTCTGCAGGAAAACACTTATTTGTTGAGCATGGTCACATAATAATTAGGTTTTGTATGTGTAAAGTGTTATCAATATACATTTAGCAGTTACAATTAAAAATAAAGTAGCCATTTTATAATTAATTAATGGAAGTAAAATTCTATAACTGAGGAAAGGAGTAAGGCTAAGCCCCTTCGAAAATTATATTTGAAATAAAAAAACTAAGAAGCAACGTATTTGTAAATATGTTACAAATATTTATATGCAACATGCAAATAAGACCTAGCTATCAACATTACTTCCATCAGAATCCAAACTTGTGCTAACTCCTTCTGCAAAAAAAAGATAATATGAAATTATTTATGCAACTAAACTCTGCATTGTTGGCTGAGGTCAATAGTCTTTGTGACCCATAGTGCAACTATAGTTAGTGCATATGACTTACAACATTGTTAAAACAGAAATGTGAAAAATGAAAATCATATAATGAAAATGACAGTTTGTAGTTTGTATATTGAAGAAAGTAGAGAAATTCACCTATTGTTTAACCAAACTAAAATACGTAGGTATTTTTTGCTCTTTTCCTATTAAAAAAAATACGGTTAACCTTTTACCTAAGAAACTGGTTTTGTAACTGACACCAGTAAATTACATAAGCCTAAACAATGTGTGGTGCTCAGAGATACAGAAGGATATGCTGTTTCATGTTGTCTACTGTTTGTTGGATGAGGTAGACTATTGGGTTTCCACAGGAAGTGCTCAGTCATCAGTTCTAAAATTTTTTAGAGGAGTTGACAGTTATCTGGGATTTCTTAGTCTGACTTGGTGTTGGCACCTTGCACAGATTGTGAGTTTAACATGGAAAACCCTCAGATTTGTTCATCAGCATTCAAACAATTTTTCCTTCCTTTTTAAATGAACCTTGGGAGAGAAGTCTCAAACTAATAGAAAATTACCTCCATTTGGATATAAGTATTCTAGGCTACACTTTACTAGAAGCAATATTCTCATTTATTTTGGAGTTTTTTTTGAAGTATATATTTAAGTGTATCTTTGCCTTTCAGACTTTGCAAAATAGTCACTGCTGGTAGCTTTACATGTTTATTTCTCAGGTTTTCAGTCAGTATTTCTCACTAAATCGTCTATCTGCAGCTGGTAATCTTCCCTCTTTGGTGATTCTTTTATATTTTTCAGTTTTAAAGTTTTTTATCTTAAAAACAATGATTCAAACACCATTGTTTCAGCACTTCTTATAGAATGGTTTTAGATGGAAGGGACCTTTAAAGATCTTTTAGTCCAACCCCCCTGCCATGGGCAGGGCTATTTTTCATTAAATCAGGTTGCTCAAAGCCCCATTCAACCTGAGTTTGAAAGGTTCCAGGGATGAGGCATCCACACTTTCTCAGGGTGTGAGAAACCTGTGCCACTGTTTCATCACCCTCACAGTAAAGATTTTCTTCCTTATATCCAGTATAAATCATGTTTCTTTGAATTTAAAATTGTTCCTTGTCATTATTGTTGCTCCTTGTCATTACTGATCTTGGTAAAAAGTCCTTCCATTTTTCTTATAAACCCCCTTTAAAGTATAAAAAAGCCACGAAAAGGCCTAAAGCCTTATCTTGCCCAGGCTGAACAAATCCATCTCTCTCAGCCTTTCTTAATAGGAGAGGTGTTCCCGCCCTCTGATCATTTTCATGGCCCTCTTCTGCACCTGTCCTAACAGTGGTTGTAAGGAGTGTTCCGGGAACTACAGGCCTGTCAGCCTGACCTCAGTGTTGGGGAAGGTCACAGAGCAGATCATCCCGAGTGTCCTCATGCATTGTGTGCAGGATAGCCAGGGGATCAGGCCCAGCCAGCAGGCCTATGTGAAAGGCAGGTTCAGCATGACCAACCTGACCTCCTTCTATGACAGGGTGACCCACCTAGTGGGCGAAAGGCTGTGGATATTGTCTATGTAAACCTTAGTAAAGCCTTTGATACTGTTTCCCACAGCATTCTTCTGGAAAAAATCTCTGGCCATGGCTCAGACAGGCACAGTGTTCTTGGGGTAAAAACCTGGCTTTATGGTGGGGTTGAGATTGATGGTGGTGGATGTAATTACATCTACCTGGTAGCTGGTCACCAGTGGTGTTCCCCAGGGCTCACTACTGGGGCCAGTTCTGTTTTATGTTCTGCATGGATGATCTGGATGAGAGGATTGAGAGCAGCCTCAATCAGTTTGCAGATGACACCAAGCTGGGTGGGAGAGTTGATGTGCTGGAGGGCAGGAAGGCTCTGCAGAGGGATCTGGACAGGCTGGATCATGGGCTGAGGCCAATGGTGTGAGCTCAACAAGGCCCAGGGCTGGGTCCTGCCCTTGGGTCACAACAACCCCAGGCAGGGCCACAGGCTGGGGCAGAGGGGCTGGAAAGCTGCCCACAGGAAAAGGACCTGGGGGTGCTGGTGCCAGTGACTGAACATGAGCCAGCAGTGCCCAGGTGGCCAAGAAGGGCAATGGCATCCTGGCCTGTACCAGCAGTAGTGTGGCCAGAGCCAGGGCAGGGATTGTCCACTGTGCTCAGCACTGGGGAGGCCACATGTGAATCCTTTGTTCAGTTCTTAACTCCTCACTCCAAGAAGGACATTGAGGTGCTGAGTGAGTAATACTATGTGCCTGAGAGTATTGATTAGATACTAGGAAAAATTTCGTCATGGAAGGGGTTGTTAAGCATTAGACCAAGTTCCCTAATGAAGTGGTGACATCACCATCCCTGCTAGTGTTCTAAAGGTGAGTGGATATGGCACTTGAGGACATGGTTTGATGCTGAACATGGTGGTGCTAGGCTGGTAGTTAGACATGATGGTCTTAAAGGTATTTTCAAACATTAATGATTCTATGATTTTGTGATGAACTGCACTGCTTAGTTTGGTGTCATCTACAACCTTGTTGAGGGTGCATTCAATTCCACTGTGTATGTCATTGATGTAGATAGAAAATAATAATGTTCCAAATATGATCCTTGAAGAATGCTACTCCGTAATGGTTTTCACTTTTGCATTGAACCATTGGATATGGACTATTCAGTCTTTGAATGTGGCCATGCAAGTAAGTCCTTAACTTTTTAAACATTTCATTCATCAAACCTATCTCTCTTCAGTTTAGCAGCAAGAATGTAAGACAGCTATAAAACTAGAGAGTGTTGCAAAGGAGGGCCACAAAGATGGTGAAGGGTCTTGAAGGGAAGACTTACAAGGAATAGCTGAGGTTGCCTGAGATTGCCTTTTTTAGCCTGGAGAAGAGACTGAGGGTAGTCATCACAGTCTACCACTTCCTCATGAGAAGAAGAAAGGCAGACACCAATGTCTTCTCTGTGGTGACCAGTGACAGGACCTGAGGGAATGTGAAACCTCCCCTGAAGCTGTGTCAGGGGAGGTTTAGGTTTGAACAGGCTTCCCAGGGAAGTGGTCAAACCACCAAGCCTAGCAAGGATTCAAGGAGCTTTTGAATAATGCTCTCACACACAGAGGGATGTGCTCTTCAGGACCAGGAGTTAAACGTGAGTGATTCTTGTGGATCCCTACCCCCCATGATGTTCTATAATTCTATGACTTTTTGTTAAGAATATTGTGAGGGTCGAAATCAAAGGCCTTACAGACAGGTAAATGACATCTATAGTTCTCCTTTGACAGTTGATGCATTCTGACCATGGTGGAGGGCCATTGTGCCAATCAGGCACTATTTGTCCTTGCTGAAGCCATTTTTGCTGTCTTTAACCAGCCCTCTGTCTTCCACATTTTGACATGTCTTCTGGGAGTCTCTGCTCTGTGATCTTACTGGGCACTGAAATGAGGCTGACTAGTCAATAATTCCTGGGTTCCTGCTTTTTACCTTTTTTAAAATGGTTGAAATACTCCTTTTTCTCTAGTGACTGAGAACTTATCCTGACTGCTGTGGATTTTCAGACATGATGTGACTGCCATGACTTTTTATATATGATGGAGAGTGGCTTAACAGCTACATTAAACAATTCTCTCAGGACCCTGGGATGCATCTCCTTGCATCCCATGGTCTTGAAGTCTCTGTTCTTCAGATCTTGAACCTGATCTGCTCTTACACTGGGAGTTACTTCTATTCCCCATTTCCTCTCGAGATTTGGGGACTTAAGAGATATGGGAAGAGTGATTACTAATGAACATCGAGGCAAACAAAATTACTGGATACCTCAACCTTCTCCATGTTTATTCTCCATTAGTTCTGTCCCATTTTGGGGGACAGAGGGAAGGATGGGGTTATGTGTGTACATTTTTTTAACCTTCCATTTCTGACCAACATGCCTATAGAAGCCATTTTTATTATTCTTTGTATCCCTTGGCAAATTCAGCTCCAACTATACCTTACCTTTCCTAATTTCCTAATCCTGCACCTCCACAACCAGACATCTTTTCTTCCCAGGGTACCTGGCCCTGTGATCCATGTCCAGTGCTTTTCCTTCTTGTATTTCACTTTGTCCAGGAGATCTTTACTGAGCTGT
>VZUI01023842.1:0-17841 GCA_013401135.1 Cettia cetti | reverse complement strand
TTTCAACTTTTTTTTTTTTTTTTTTTTTTTTTTGGCTCTCTAGGATCCTGCCTGTAAAAACAGCCATAAAGAAGTTAAAACGCAATGTGCTGGCTCAGAGGAGTCGTTCAATATCCTTATTAAACATCCGCAGTGCTGGAGCTGGAACAGCTCCTGGAGCTCTGAGGACACCTTTCATCTCACCAGTTTGAGGCACTTTACAAGCGTTAATGAATTAAACTCCATAACAGCCCTGCGTGCAGAGCCCCACACACCAATTATTCATCTGGGGGCACAATGCGGGCATTAAATAAAAATAATAAGCTGGTTAATTCTGCCTCTGCTCCGGCCTGGGGATTGTCTCCAAGCTGATTTCAATTCTTTCCCATTCATCCAGTGCTAACGGTCCCTGGCTCTCCTTTGCAGGGAGATGAGCAGGAGTTGGCAGCAGGTTTGGCACTCGGGGTCTGAGCAGGGACATTGTCTGGGCTCTGCTCCAGCAAAGCACCAAACCTCAGCTCCTCACCCTGGCAGGAGAGCTCTCAGCAGGTAAATCATTTCATAGGAATCCTAGGAGTGTCCTGTGCAGGGCCAGGAGCTGCACTCAGTCACCCTTGTGGGTCCCTTCCAGCTCAGGAATTTCTCAGATTCTTCCCTCTTGCATTGGAGCAGATTCTCTGGGGCAGTGCTGAGAAGGGCAGAGGGAGCTGCTTTATTTGGTTTGGCTTGGTTTGGTTTGGTTGTGTTGTGTTTGGTTTGGTTCGGTTGTGTTTGGTTGTGCTTGGTTTGGTTGTGTTTGGTTTGGTTCGGTTGTGTTTGGTTTGGTTGTGTTTGGTTTGGTTCGGTTGTGTTTGGTTGTGTTTGGTTTGGTTGGGTTTGGTTGGGTTTGGTTGTGCTTGGTTTGATTGTGTTTGGTTTGGTTTGGTTGTGCTTGGTTTGGTTGTGTTTGGTTTGGTTTGGTTGTGCTTGGTTTGGTTTGGTTGGGTTGGGTTGGGTTGATTGGGTATAGTTGGGTTGGGTTGGGTTGGTTTGGTTGAGTTTGGTTTGGTTGAGTTTGGTTTGGTTGAGTTTGGTTTGGTTGGGTTTGGTTGAGTTTGGTTGGGTTGGGTTGGGTTTGGCTTGGTTTGGTTTGGTTTGGTTTGGTTTGGTTTGGTTTGGTTTGGTTGGGTTGGGTTTGGTTTGGTTGGGTTGGGTTGGGTTGGGTTGGTTTGGTTGGGTTTGGTGCCGCAGCTGGTGGGGCACACAGAAGGTGCTTGTCCCAACTCCTGAGCTCCAGGAGGGTGGTGGTGGCTCTGGGAGGAGGGAGCTGGAGCCTGAACGCAGTGAGCACATGACTGGGCAGCTCTTACCAAAAAATCTCACAGAATCATGGAATCACTGGGATTGGAAAAGCCTAAGATCATCAAGTCCAACCACCACCCAGCACAGCCAAGCCAGCCACTGACCCATATCCCCAAGTGCCACATCCACACATCTGTTAAATCCTCCAGGGATGGTGACTCCACCCCTGCCCCAAGCAGCCCATTCCAGTGCCTGCCCCCCTTTCCATGAGGGATCTCCCCAGCTCCTACAAAGAATCCATGAACTGTCTTAAGTTGGTTGTCAGTGGTACAGCTGAGGGTGACAGTAACAACTGGAAAACTGCCCCAGCAATGCTGTGCTGAGGTGTCCCCTGCCCTGTGCCCATGTCCAGCCAGTGGAGTGAAACTGGGGGAACCAGGGAGTGATGGCAGCCAGCACTGATGGCACTAAGGCCACAGCACCTCAGTGCCAGCCTCTAGGGCTGTGCCACCCTGGGAGATGGGAAAGTACAAATGGTTGGTGTCTGTCCAGCCCCTGCTCTTGGCACAGGTCAGGATGTGCTGGAAGCTGGGTTGGATGAGCCACAGCTAGGAGGTTGCTGGGACACCTGTCCTTCCTGGCTGGCATGGGTTGATGGGGATATCAGGGATATCTGCCTGTGCAAGCCCAGAGAGCAGAGCAGCAGGGGTCACAAGCCAGAGCCACCAGTAAAGGGATGAGAGCACAACTGAGCTCTGACAGCCCGGGCCAGGCTCAGGCTGTGCCCTCAGGAGCAGTGCTGGGCACCTGAGGGAAGATGTCCCTGGCCATGCAGGGTGTTGGAATGAGATGAGGCATAATGTCCCTTCCCACTCAAACCATCCTGGGATTCTGTGACACACAGATGTACTCTGTGGTAGCCTCATGGTGTCCATGGAGATGGAGGTGTCCCTGCTCATCCCCTGTGGCAGCACCTCCACGGGGTCAGGGTGTGACCCAAAAGCAGCAATGGCAGCGTGGACAATGCCCTGTCCTAGGAGGATGGCCAGCCCGGACTGGCAGTGGGGTGGCAGAACCAGCCCTCTGCAGTCTCCTCACAGCCAGACAGACCCTGGGGTCCCACCCTCAGAGCCACTGGGATGATTCCTGGGACACTAAGGGTGGTCCTTCCTGAGCATCCCCCCTTTCTCCTGATTTCCTTGGTGAGTTTTTGGGCAGTAATTACCAGGAGGAGGATGCTGAAGTCAGTGCTGTGCTCATTTGTGCCAAGGATGCTGTCCTCACACGGGCCATAACTGTAGCAGTGAACAGCCAATAAAATAAATCTCCAGTTGGAGCCTGAGTCTGGGGACTTGGGAGGGAGACAATTAGAGGCAGAAGATCGCAGGAGCTGTCTGTTTTGCGGGGATGTAGGAATGCTTTGCCTGGTATCTGCCATCTCCCTGAGACCTGGAGGATTCAAGTGTCTGATTCGTGAGTGGCGTCGGGAAGGAGGGGCCGGTAGGGTTTGGATTGCCAGGGGTTCCCATTGCCAAGCCAGCCAGGAAGCACGTCCCAGAGGGATGCTGAGCTCCACCCCAGAGGCAGGAGGCAGGAGCAGCAGCCCTGAGTCACCACGAGCAAGCAGCTCCCTTGGGATGGAGCATCTGTGTGTTCCTGGGCTGCACATGGAGGGGGGTGTGACATCGCTGTCACAGGGCTGTGCTGGCCCTCGGCAGGGCAGGCTGGGGCTGGACACCTTTAAGGAATGCTGGGGAGCAGAGCCCCAAATTACATCTTGATTTTGCCTGATCATTTCCATGTCACTGACCAGAAACCAAAATTATTTCTATGCCATCCTGAGCATAAAAAAGTGTTTGGGAGCCAGGAGCAGAGTGAGAGCAGAGGGTGAGTGAGTGCGTGTGGAAATAGCGTGAGATTAATTACAGGAGCAACAACTATGAGTGTTGATAAATCCCTCCCGTCAGGAGCGTGCCCGTGGTCCTGTAACTATCTGCCATTCTCAAGCTGGGATGAATGAAGCAGCTAATTGTTCGCTGTGCTGAGAGCAATCCTCAGGGAGCAGCACATGCCATGGAATGAGTCAGCTCCGTGCTGGCAGGGCTGTTATCAAATATTAGAATATTTAGCTGGGCGATCTCTACCCGGGCTCGGCGGCGATGGAGAAGGGTGTTGTTTTCGTCAGCGAATAAAGAAAGAAAGACATCAGATACTGTTTGTTTCCTGATGAGTGGAGATCTGGCAAAAGGCAGGATCGTTTCACTCGTTAGTGCACTTGTGAAATGAGTCATGTGTGCTTCAGCACCGCTTCCAGAAACTTAATTGAAAGTGCTGGTGTCTGTTGTTGTACGGGGAGAACCATATGCTAGTGAAAGACAGGGCTTGTTTTTTATAGTCCAGAATGATTAGAACTGCATCAAAATCCCAACTGTCATGGCAAGGTGTGGGGAGAGCAGGGATGAGTCCGAGAGGTTCTGCTGGAAGTATGTCAGAAACCTGAACACGGCATCACAGGACAGACTGTTTGTGGGAGCCCAGCAGAGCTGTGTGGTGCTGGGGATGGTCAGTGCCAAATGCCCTGTTCAGCGTGGTGGGACACTGCCCCAGGCTGCCCAGAGAAGCTCTGGCTGCCCCATCCCTGGAGGTGTCCGAGGCCAGGTTGGACAGGGTTTGGAGCAGCCTGGGACAGTGGAAGGTGTCCCTGCCCATGGCACGGGGTGGGACTGGATGACCTGTAAAGTCACTTCCAACCCAAACCATTCCATGGGCATTGAGGGCAGCCCCTCCAGCAGAGTGTGGGGTGTGAGACACCACCCTGCTTGCCAGGTGCTTGTGCTGCCAGCAGCCCAGGTACTGGCCCATCTTTCAGAGTCCTAGTTAATCATCCCATGCATCCCATTCATCCTGTTTTATTACTACTTGCAAAGCTCTTTTGGCTGGAGAAGGGAGCCAGTGAGTAACAGGCTGGGAAGCAAACAGCCCTGGTGACGCCAGGCTCCGGCAGCGCCAGAGCCAGCACGGCTCCACAGAGCTGGCAAAGCTGCTCCCCAGGAACCCGTGGAGAAGATTCCTGCAGAAGAGCTGGGGTCCCTCTGTGACCACCTCATCCAAGGCTGCCTGAAGTCATCCCACAGAGCCTTGCAAACAGCCCCTGCACCTTGATTCCGTGGCAGCAGCATGAAATCCTGGCACTGCCTGTGTGGTGTCAGGCATTCCAGCCCTGCCGTGTGTGGGGACAGCGAGGAGGGCAGGGGGAATTCATGCAGCCCCATCCCAGAAAGACCCAGCCCTCTCCCATCTCTGGGGTGGTCACAGGGATGCAGCCTGCCAAGCATAAAGGTCACAAGGAGCTCATTTATCTGGGTGGGAAGGAGGTTCACGGAGGGTTACTGAGGCTTGATTCTTGGAGTTTTTCTCTGAAAGTGTTCAAGGACAGGTTGGACAGGTCTTGGAGCAACCTGGCTTCCTGTCCATGTCAGGGGGTTTGGAAGGAGATGAACTTTAAGGTCTGTGGTTCTGTGATTTAGTTGGGATTTCAGCCTGGAGACTGCTGACAGCTCCATCACTGTCACCATGACCCCAGCACATCCCACATCTCTCCCTTGTCTCCTCCACCCACTGTTCCATGTTTAGTCCCTTCCTCCTGCAAGTCACCTTCAGCAAAGCTCTGGCACAGGTGCAGGATCTCTGCTGAAACCCCAAAGCAGCAGCACTGTTTAGAGCACACCCCACAGAGTGTCCTGTGAAAGGACACCCCATAGGGCTTCCCAGGCAGGATGTGCAGCAGGGGTGGCTGCAGGACCTGTCTGCAGGATGTGAGAGAGGGGAGAGGCTTTGCAAGGCCCTAAAGCAGGTCCAGGAGCAGGAACAGCCCTGGCAGCAGTGGTGACATGCAGGAGCTCAGCCTTCCCCTAATTCTGCTTTTCCCTATTTATCCATAAGCTGTAGATTGCCTGTATCAGAGGTAAATCCATGTGGCATAACAGTTTATGATGCATAACTTGAATACAGGACCCCTATGGTGAGAGATTTCCTCTTTCTTCTTATTTCTTCTTTTCCTCCTTTCAATGTTCATCCAACCCAAAATTCTGATTTCCTACAAAGAGCCAAGGCACTTGCAGTGCTTTCATTGAAAACTTATCCAAGAAATTATTACAATGAGTGAAATTGGGGAAACCTGGCCAAAGGGTGTCAACTTCCACAGAGGGTGATAAAGCAGAATACACTGCTTCATTCAGCAGGCACAGATGACAGACATCCTCAGGATATGAACCCCATGGAAAGACAATCAGATGCTCAGCATTTCTTTTATTTTGGGAGGATATTTCTGGCCATCAGATTGTTTTACCTGGTCCTGAGGTCATTTTAGGTACACTTCATATGTCACCTTAACAACTCCCTCTGAGATCTTATGGGAGCTAAAAGGCTGCTGGTATTTCTGGAGCTGGAATGGGACACCCAGCTAGGAGGGAAAAAGTTGGGAGGTTCTACAAGTTTTTGTCTCAGGCAGAGGAGTAAAATGAAGGAGGGACTGAACCCCTGATCCCTGTGCTCTGTGAAGGTGAGGGGGCCTTGGGACCTCCTGGGATGGGCTTGGCAGGTTGAGTGATGACCAGAGTAACCAGAGTAGAAGGGAGAGTAACAAAAGCCAGGTCTGGCCGGAAGGGACAGAGCTGTGATCCTGCAGGCTGCTCTCAAGGCAGGAGAGGTTCTGCTGGCTCTGAAAGCCCCAGATACAGCCCCCAAATACAGCTTTGGAAACCCTTGACTCCCTTGCTCTGCTCCTTTCATCCCATCCCTGTCAGCCGCAGTGGCCACCCCTGGCAGGGCCCCGGCTGCCATGCCGTCCCCCAGGCTGTCAGAGGTGCTCACAAATCTGTCATTCTCTTCAGAAATCAAGCTTTTCCTCTTCCCATGCCGGCACAGCAGGACTGGGAGAACTCATCTGCTGCCCCAGCCCCTGTGAGAGCAGCAGGAGCCCAGCAGGCCCAGGGCCAGGTGAGCAAAGCAGGGCTGTAATCACCTTATGGGTCTTTGATTCCAAATTTATATGTATAAATATGTATCAGTGCCATCCTGAGCCATGGCAGTGCCCCAGGAGCACAGGAGGGCAGGGAAGAGACTGTCTGACCTCCTGCCAATTTGGAGACCCCCCTGGGCCTGCTCTGAGCTGCTGCTGACCTAATGGATCACAGAAGTTTGGGAGCTCAGAGGGGCATGGGCTGGAGATCAGGAAATCTTCCCTCAGAGGGTGCTGGCACTGCCCAGGCTCCCAAGGGAATGGTCCTGGCCCCAAGGCTGCCAGAGCTCCAGGAGCCTTTGGACAGTGCTCCAGGGATAGGCTGGAATTGTTGGGGTGTCTGTACAGGGACAGGGGTTGGACTGGATGATCCTTTGTGGGTCCAGCTCAGGATATTCTGTGATTTTGTGATTCAGCCTGTGCTCCTCTGGAAGCACACAGAGGAGTGGGACCTCTTCAGGAGATGTGCCAGTGACATCTGGCAGCTCTGGAGGTTCCAAATGCTGCCAGGACTCCCATGGAGGGAGAGAGTTCTGTCCAGCAAGAGCCATTAGTGCCCTCCTGGGGAGCTGAGAGGAGCTCTGGAGAGGCTGAGGGAGCTGGGGGGGCTCAGCCTGGAGGAAAGGAGGCTCAGGGGGCACCTTCTTGCTCTTTACAGCTCCATGTGACAGGAAGGTGCAGCCAGGTGAGGGTCAGGCTCTGCTCCCAGGGAACAAGGGACAGGACAAGAGGAAACGGCCTCAAGCTGTGCCAGAGCTGTTTGCTTCCCCAATTATGGAAAATTTCTTCATGGAAAGGGTGCCCAGGGACTGGAAGGTGCTGCCCAGGGCAGTGGGGGACTGAGCCATCCTTTGCCTGTGGTGCCAGGACTATTTCCCTCACTGCTTGGTTCATACTTATATCTTCTAGTGGCTAGAAGGGAAAAATGAGCCCAAGTCCATCAGGAAAGTGCTGAGGTGAAGCTGTGAGGGCTGTAGGTGATCATTTTTCCTTTGCTGTTTACCAGCTGGGCATTTCCCCCAGAGCTTCAAGATGAGGTTTCTTGTCCTTCATCTTTTTTATGGTGAAACACTCTGAGAAATTACAAGCTCCAGCATCTCCTTGCTCTCACTGAACCTTCCCTGCTGAGGCACACACAGCCCAGGGCAGAGGTTTATTGGCCATTTGCTGCAGGATCTATGGCCACAGTGATCTCTGGGTCTTGCTGACACGATTGTGTGGTGGATTTGTGGAGGAGACCTAGGAAAGCAAAGTCCCTGGGAGAAATCACCTGGAACGAAATTCCTGCCCATAGGCAGCAAGGCAAAACTGCATTTTTGGAGTGGGTGGAGCAGGGACTGATGAGGAGTTGTGTAAGGTAAGGTTATTCAGTGACCAGCAGTGATGGCACCTGCCACTGATCCCACTGATCCCACTGATCCCACTGATCCCACAGTGCTGTCCAGGTGCAAAAACACCAAATCCCTTCAGCAGGGTGTGTGTGGTGAGAACCGAAGCTGGGACCCCTGGCAGGGCTCTGTGCCTGCCTGCAGCCCCCAGAGGGCTGGGCCAGAGCGTGGGATGGTGCCATGGGGTGGGCTGGCTCCCAGGGACACCTGGGCCCTGGCCAGCTGCAAGCACAGGGCAAAGGCCTCTCCTCATTGCAAGGACTTTCTGTGGCTCATTTATGGAACTGCGGAGAGCCCCAGGAACTGCAGAGACCCAGGCACAGCTGCCATCAGCTGGAGCTCCTAAGAGGGAGGTCAAGCCAGAGCCTGAGGCAGACTCCAGCACCTCCCTCTTCCACACAGGGAGGGTGGCCACGGTGGGCAGGACACTGATGGCACTCACACGTTGCTCTGGGGACACCTGGGTGTCTTGCTGGCTGTTTCTCTGAGCACTGCCAAGTCCTGATCAGCAGCATCTTGTGGGGATTGAGTCTTGCAGGGGAGCTCTGGGGGCTGTCCCCACACACAGGTCAGTGCAGGGCTCTGCCGGAGCTGCCCAAGCTCAGTCCCTGGGTGTTTGCTTGTGTTTGCTGCTTTGAGCCCTCAGCAGGTCTGGGGCCAGGTGAAGGTGTGGTGCTGTGGGACCAGAGTGGTTCTTTTTAGCCCTGTGGAGCTGCTGCTGTCACAGCCCTGTGCCCCAGGACTGGCAGGGGAAGGGAGGCTCCACTCCAGGCCAGGCAGGGGCTGGGCTGGAGCCCACTCCTGGCTCTCAGGCCCGTGTGTCACCCAGCACAGTTGGCTCCCACTGCAGCAGTGCCTTCTGCCCACGCTGGAGCAGACAGGGAGGGGCATTCCCGATGGAACAACCGGGGTGCAGTGGGGGAGTCCCTGGGAAGAGCCAAGGAGCCGCTCCCTCAGTCACCGCCGGGAATGAGGAGTGACTGCAGCTCGGTGTGGGGTTCTCTTCCCATTCCTGAAAATAAGTCTCTGAGCTCCCTGCTGCAAACTGTGCAAATGTAGGCCTCGTGCAACAGAGCCTGTGGCCCTGAATGCCAGCAGATGTCCCTGGAGCTGGTGCAGGATCAGAGGCTGGGGATGTCCCCGGAGCTGCGCAGTCCCTGCCTGCCCCCAGCGCGGGGGAAGGTGACATTGAGCACGCTGTGACCCACGCAGCTGGCAGGGGCGCTGTGGCATCTCGGGGACTCAGCAGGCAGGAGCCTCGGGCAGGCAGCTGGCGACAGGCCCAAACGCAGCCAAGCAGGGAGCTGGGGCTGACAGGGTGTGCTCGGCAGGGAGCCCCTCAGCCATCCAGGGAGCTGTTGCCAGCCCTGTGGCCTCTGGAGACTCCCAGGGCAGCTCTGTCCCCAGCCGTGTCCTCCCTTCTGGCTGCTCCTGCCATGTGGAATGTTCTGCCCTGGGGAGTCCTGACTTGGGCTGGCTCTGCCCCAGTGCTGGGGCTCAGGAATACAGCCCATACCAGCTAGGGAGGGCTGGGGACCAAGGTTGAAGCAGCCAGAGGTGAGCAGGAAGAGCCATGAGAATGCATGGAGAAGGTGAAGGAGAACTGGGTGGTGCACATCTGGAAGGGAGCCCTTCTTTCTGGTCAGGAACGTCAGGGCCAAGGGAGCTCCATAGGGAGCTCAGCACTGTTCCTTTGGACCTGTTACTCCTGGGAATGAGGAAAAGCAGGGGTGATGAGGGGAGGCTGGTCCTCAGGGCCAGCTGAGTGGGACTGGAAAGGAATCACCAGCTGTGGGATAATTTGTGGCTGAAGCCTCAGCAGCTCAAAGCCACCCCCTCAGCAGGGCACTAGGTTTGAGAGGGCTGGAGGGGCTGTTCCCATTCCTCTGATCCCTCCATGCCATACAGGTGGGAAGAGAGGTAGTGGGTCCAGGATGGGATTCCTGGCAGTCTGTGGTGGCACAGAGCAGTGCCCATGGCACCAGTGCTGAGCCCATGGCACTGCAGGATGCCAGAGATCCCAGGGCAGGAGTTGCTGCTCCAAGGGAGAGCAGGGCTGCAGGATTGGGGCAGGGCTGCAGGATTAGTGCAGGAATTCAGAATCAGTGCAGGAATTCAGGATCAGTGCAGGGATGCAGGATCAGTGCAGGAATTCAGGATCAGTGCAGGGATGCAGGATCAGTGCAGGGATGCAGGATCAGTGCAGGAATTGAGGATCAGTGCAGGGATGCAGGATCAGTGCAGGAATTCAGGATCAGTGCAGGGATGCAGGATCAGTGCAGGGATGCAGGATCAGTGCAGGAATTGAGGATCAGTGCAGGGATGCAGGATCAGTGCAGGAATTCAGGATCAGTGCAGGGATGCAGGATCAGTGCAGGGATGCAGGATCAGTGCAGGGATGCAGGATCAGTGCAGGAATTCAGGATCAGTGCAGTGCTGAGAGCATGGGGAGAGCATCCCCTGCACTCTCCCCATGGCAGGTCCTGCAGGTCCAGGAGGGGTTGGCAGCTCTTGGACAAGGTCCAGCCGTGGCAGGGTGGGGAGAGGACAGAGCAGGCCCTCACAGGAGGCAGCGATGCCAGAGAGCTTTGTCATATCTGTGGGCTCATGAATGGCTGCTGAGGGGCTGAGGGAAGCCCAGGGAGCTCAGTCCCTCTCTCCTGTGCCAGGCAGCAGAGGAGGGTCTGTGCTGACCCATCCCTGCTGATCCCCCCTCCCGTGCACAGCCCCCAGCCACAGAGTAAATGATGGCAGAAAGGGATGCATCTCAGCCAGAGAGCTGTCACCCGGGCCCTGAGTGTCCTCTGGAATTCTGAGCTGGCCTCCCAGTCTGGAGAGCTGCTGGAGCTTCCTGTGGGACACCACCCTCCCACCTGCACTGCTCCTCTCTAAGAGTTGGGCGTCTTAACAGGGATCAGGTGCAAGAAAAGTATTTTCTACAAGAACAGACCCATAAAGCACTTCAGGAGTGAGGGTTGTTGAGCACTGGCAATGCCACAAACCTGCTCTGTGCATTCCTCTATAAAGCCTCAGGAGGCTGCTAAATGCTGCAGCTGGGGCTGCACACCCTCCCCAGCCCTGGTGTCACTTGACCCATTCCCATCCCTCTCCTCCTCCTGGATCACAGCAGGCACAGACAGGGATCCCACAGAGGCAGAGGCAGAGCTGGAGCCATCCCCTCCTGTGCTCTTTGGGATGCTGCTCCCTTGTTTCTCAGCTGAGGCCAAGGCTCCCCTGCCTCGCTCACCTCCTGCCAGCCAGGTGTGTTCTGGGGCTGGTGGCTGGAGCCCAGCTGTGCCCCAGCAGCCACGGGAGCCCAGGAGCAGCCTCAGCCTTTCCCCACATGGCTCTGTTGTGCTCTCTCAGCCTGCAGTGACAGGGACAGCCTGAGCTGGGCCGTGTCCCCCGCCCTGGCAGGGAGGAAGGGATGGGGTGGGCAATGTGACACTGGCGGGGCTCAGCCACGGGGAGCCTGGAGGGCCAGACTTTGTCTGCAGGAGGAGAGAAAGGCCCTGCCTGGGCCATGTGCTGGAGAGGCTGGAGGCAGAGCTGGGGCTGATGGAGGGACAGGGCTGGTGGCAGTGCTGGTAGCAGACTGATGGCAGTGACCCCAGTCACCTCTTTCCTGGGTCCATGTGCCTTGTGGGGCAGTAAGGCACCCCAGAGGTGCCAGCAGAGGTGATCCCAGGGGGTGCCAGCCCCAGGGAGGAGCCAGGAGTGTGTGTGCTGCTTGGGCTGGGGCAGATGAGTGCCACAGTCAGCTCCAGAACGGGACCATCTGCAGGGGCCCTACCAACAAACAGCTTCCTGCAGGTGCTGGGTGATGCAGTGAATTAAATGAAGGTTGGGCTGAGGTTCTTCAGGGGAATTATCTTTCAAAATCAGGGCTCTGTTGTTATGTGGAGAGAGAGAGGTGTTTACTCTCCTCCCGCCTCTTCTGATGGCTGAGGCACAAGAGGCAGAGTCACCTTCAATGTCCTGCCCTGAGGAGAAGCTGCTGCAGGGGCAGGGATGGCTCTGTCCTCAGGGGGCCTAAATTGCACATTCAAACCCTGCTCCCAGTCCTGGCAATGGGACAACTGCAGGAGAGGCCTTCAGGCCTGCCCAAGGGATGCTGAGCCCCAAGGCACCTCCTGAGGGGTGCTGATTGTCACGGCCTGTCCCCAGCAGTGCTGATCCCCTGCAGCTCCCCAGGAAGGCAGAGGCCTGGTGGACAGCAGAGCTCTGAGCCGAGGGTGGCTCCTGCCCTGCTGCTGTGCCCTGCAGAAACAGCAAAGCAGAGAATTCAGTGTATGAACTGGGGTTCCAGAAGCTCCTGAGTCGTGGCGACACCAAGCCCAGGGCCAGCTGTGTTCACCCAGGCCCAGCTATGTCAAACATGAACCCAGTGTCTCTCTGGGATGGTGACCCTGAGTGAGGCTGTGTGGAGCTGGACTCAGAGGAAGGCAGTGCTGTCTCTCCAGCAATGATGCTCTCAGACTTTCCCTGAGTTCATCCCTGTCGCTTCTCTGCCTCTGGTTCCAAGATCAGCTTCTTCAAAACTCCTCAGCTGATGCCATCACAGAGGCCAGAGCCCTTGGAGCTGGGGATTGGATGCTGCTGCTGAGGAGGCAGAAGGAGGTGAGGAGGGGAGTGACTGCATGTCCTTGCCCCTTGCACTTTTCCACACTTCTTCTGGTGCTTCCAACTGCCTTTGGCCATGCCTGGCACTGACAGCTGCTCCTGGATAGCCCCAGATGGCCAGGGAGCTGAGGCAGCTGCCAGCCCAGACATCCCAGCTCTGCCCAGTGCTTCTGTTCCCCTGGTCCTGCTTTCCACCCCAGCCAAGCTGGAGGAGAGCAGGCAGCCCCGATGAGATGGCCCCACTGCCAAAAAACGACTTCATACTCTTGGTGGAAAAATAATTCTTGCAAAGGTGCCTTCCAAAGAGTCAGGCAGTATTTAGAGTGGGATGCAGTGGTGGGCTGAGCAAGTGGGGACACAGCCTGTCCCCATGTCCTGGGATGGAGCACACGTGTCCCCTGTGCAGGGAGGGCGGGGCTCGCTCACCCTGCAGGTGCTTTGCTCTGGGGTTTTTGCTCATCAGTCACTCCTGATCGTGTGTTTCCACAGAAGAGCTGCACTGACAAGTGCCACAGCCTTTGCCCAGTGGGCTGTGAGAGTGTTCAGCAGGAGCCCAGCTTGCAGCAGGTCTGGAAAGAGGCACTTTGATACCTGTGGGTCACAAGAGGAAACAGGAAAAGGAAGAAAGGACAGCTGGGCCAGGGCTGAAGTGTCCCCTGCCCTGAGCATGGCCTCCCTCTCACCTTTGCTGTGCTGCTCCATACTGGGCACAGGCCCCTCACCCGACCCTCTGAGGAGGATCTGGCCCGGGGCTGCTGCTCCCAGCTCTCCCAGCTGGGGAGCCAACAGTGTCAGCTGCTCATCTGGCCCTGCAGGTGACACCCTGGCTCCTCTGCCCACGCTCCAGGAGCTGGCTGTCAGTGCTGCTCTCTGGCAGATGCAGGCACAGACATCCCAGGACTGCTGGGAGCACAGGGATGGGATCAGGCAGGGAGCTGCAGCTTCCACCCTCCCAGCCCCTCCAGCTCCCAGCAGGACACCAGCCCTGGGACAGCTCCAGGCTGGAGGAGGGGCTGGACCTGGGTATGGGGACATGAATTTGCCCTCCCAAGTCCACCGGGTGCTTCCTGCAGAATGCTGGATGAGCCACTGGCTGCTAAACCTGGGCAAAGGAGGGTGGAGCATCCTGCCCCGAGGGAGAGCTGGAGGGGAGGACCCTCAGTAGTGGCATGTGATGAGATGCCACATCAGCTCCCACAGGGACCTGGTGTCTCTGATTGTCTCCCAGTGTGCAGGGGGGCAAGGAGGACATGGTCAGAAGCCATCTCCAGCTGGTGCTGTGTGGCATCCTGACGTTGTCCTGGATCTGGAGGAGCTCTTGGCCATGTCAGCTCACCCTGCCCAGCAGCCACTGCACTCCCAGCCAGCAGCACGAGCCGCCCTGGTGACAAATGGTTCCAAAGGCAGGACTGAGGAGAGCTCAATAAATTCTCACCTTACGTTCACTTGTCACTTTGAGCAGCAGCTTCCCTGGCTGCTGAGCCAGCCCTGTGTCCCAGCCAGAGCTGGGGCAGTGACACCCCTGAGCTGCAGGGCTCTCACAGCACCCACCAGCCCAGCGCTGATGGGGCTCTCAGCCTCTCCTGCCCCAGGGGTAATTTCTGAGCATATCCTTGGCCAGGACGGTCCTGAGTAGTTCAGTGCTGTGGGCTGAAGGTCCCAGGGATGTGGCTGAGATAAAGAATCTCCTCCCAGTGCTGTGGCCACATCCCTGCTGGGCACACACCCACAGCCAGGGCAGGAGGCAGACAGGGTCAGCAAGAACAGGCCCATCCAAATTCCTGAGCTCAGAGAAAATACCCTAGCTGAGTCTCCTTGGAATCTGCTCCCAGACCCTCAGTCTCTCCAGGATCTGACTCCAGCACAGCCTGCTGCACTCACAGGCTACACTGAAGTTCATAAGCAGCTCCAGATCACCATATGGGATGCACCAGATGGGAAAACAAGAAGGCAGGACAGACTGAATGCTTGTTCTTCTCCTACCAGGATCCCACCCTTTCTGCAACTGTAAGAAGTTTAGCACAATCCCCAGATTTCCCCAGGAGGCACTTGGTGCAGCAGCCCCATTACCCTACTCGCCTTTTTGAGAGTTTCTGCTGTTCCCCCAGGGGCTGGGGGGAGAAGCAAAGGGGTAAATGTTCAGCTGTGATGATTTAGGTCTGAGGGTGGTGGTTTAGAGCAATGTAGGGGTGCCTGAGGGGCAGCTGAGGCCAGCACCATCTCCTTTCCTCAGGCTGCTGTCTGGTTATTCACATCCTTACACTGCTGTCCCTGGAGAACAGGCACAGGGACACAGCAGGGGAAGTGTGAGAGGAGGGTGTTTTTAGGTGAGCATCCCTCTAACTTGTGGTTCTCCACAACGTAAATATGCATGAACACAGGAGCACTGCAGCCACCCTGCCTGGGAGGATGTTTTTCCCCCCATCCTGACCCCTTAGCCAAGAGTCTGTTGTTAAATAACAGCACGAGATAACTCGGTGTCTGTGTGTGCCTGAGCTGAGCCCAGCACCCCCGTGACATGGGAATGGATCAAAAGGACAAAGGAGGCCTTGGAAGTGTGTGGGTGTCCCCCCTGCTCCCCTCCCAGCTCCAAGCACAGCAACCCAGAGCAGCAGGCTCTGCCTGGCAGACACGGCACCGTGAGCACGTTAGTCGCTAATGAGCCCGGGCCCCACTGTGCCAGGCAGGCAGAAATCCATTCCCACAGACTAGCCGGTCCTGCAGGGCTTATCAGCTCTCCCGGTAAGCCTGGCACAGGAAATGGGATAAGCTTCGCTTTACCGGGGGGGAATTGAGGCACCAAAGGGTTTAAGTGACTTAAAAGGGATTTGGAGAAGAACATCTCCAGAGCCCAGGTGCAGAAGCATTCCTGGAAGAAGGAGTGGCCTTTCAGTGTCCACCTCATTAAAATCACCGGGTGGCACAAGCAGGAGGTGGCAGCAGTCTCAGAGGAGAATTGCTGCTGCCAGCCCCCTCCGTGTGCCCCCAGCCCCTGGGTGTGCCCCCAGCTCCTGCAGGTGCCTCCAGCTCCTCCGTCTGCCTCCAGCTCCTCCAGATGCTCCCAGTCCCTGGGTGTGCCCCCAGCTCCTCTGAGTGCCCCCAGCCCCTCCAGGTGCCCCCAGCCCCTCCAGGTGCCCCCAGCCCCTCCATGCCCCAAGGCTGGTGAGGTGCAGGCTGTGTCCCCTGTGTCCCCGCCTGCTCTGCTCAGCTGTCCCTTGCCCTGTGCAGGAACACGCAGGAACTGGCCCACGGGCTAGTAGCGGTGCCAAGGTCAGGACAGCCACTATCCTGCTGCCATCAGTGGGTTGAGGGGAGCAGCCCACCCATCCCACACCAGCTCCAGGAGCCACTGGACTGTGGAGGAGAGCTCTGGAGAGGGAGCCAGGCGCTCCCAAGGAGCCTGTCTGCCAGGGGCTCTGTCGTCCTGCGTGTCCCCAGCCGCTGCTGGCACCTGAGCTCTCCTGGGGCCTTGCCAAGGCGTTTGTGTCCCTCTCCTTCGCTCCCCCTTCTCTCGGGCACTGCGGTGGCTCTGGCTCTTGTCACAGCTCAGGAATTGTGTCAGCACGTGCCCGGTGCGTGTGCCAGTGTCGGGAGGGAGTGCGGGCACGGGGACAATCCCGGATCCCTTTCCCAGCACTGCTCCCGGGGGTGCCTGCGGGGCAGGGCTGCCAGAGCTGACCCGGAGAGGCTGCGGTGCCGAGCGCTCCCGGCAGAACGGGGAACGGGCGGGGCTCCCCCGGGATCCATCCCCGCGGGCAGCCGGGGCAGGGCTGTGTCCCCGGCGAGCGGCCGTGCAGGTGCCCTGTCCTCCCTGGCACGGCCCGGCCGGGCCCGGCTCTCCTGTGCTCTGGGAAGTCGGGAGTTGTTCTGCGGAGGAGCGCTGAGGTGGTTTTGGAAAGGGGCACAGGACGATCAGTGCCGGGGGCTGAAGTGTCACGTTTGGCTTTCCAGAGAGCCAGAGAGTGAGGAATTTGTAAACACCTCATGTTGAGGTTTATTTGCTGCCTTCTGACTTTCCAAGCTGTTCAGCATCCCATGGGAATGTGGGGAGGCCTGAGCTTTGCTGATTAAATACAGGACAGCAGGCTGGGGTGACCCCAGGAGCTGAGCATGGGCACCCCACAGTGAGTGTTCATGCACCAGAAAGGGCTGTGGGGAGGAATAAACAGCTGTGAGCTGCAGAAAAGGTTTGGTAATTTCCTGTGAAAGTGCAAATGGCCCTGCAGCGTGTGGAGCATGGGTGGAGAGAGGCTCCTGACTGGGCTCAGGGAGTGTGGCAGATGCTGTGCTCCTCCAGAGGGGTTTCTGGATGGACTCAGGGTGTGGGGGGATGCTCTGCCCCCCCAGAGGGACTCTTGGCTGGGATTGGGGGTGGGGGCGTTGCTGTGCTGCCCCAGAGGGTCTGAATTGCTGTGTGACAGAACAGCCCCTCTGCTTCACCCCACCCAGGCTGGGAAATCTGCAGCAGTCTCACGGCCCAACAGCATCAGGTCATGGGCCAGCAGCTGGCTCAGCTTTGCAAACCAGCATTTGCAAACAAAGAAAAAGATAATTCCTTTCCTTTTTTTCTGAAGGCCAGGTGGAAGGTGCTGTAGCCACAGTGGGGACAGGAGGAGCAGGGACATTGCTGAGAGCAGGTGTGACAGTGCAGGCTGGGGCTGTGAATCCTGGTTCTGAGACAGCATTGGAGGGATTTGAGGCACATGTTACAAATTTGGGGTGAAAGGTTGTTTATAACCTGCTTATCCAGGGAGCAGTCTGTGTCTCAGGTGTGCCTCAGTCCCTGGGAGCTGCCCCTGCCCTGTTGAGGTGAGCCTGGGGCTGTTTCTGAGCACCCTGTCCTGCCCCTGGGCCCAGTGGACGTGTGCCTGTGGCTCTCCATTGTCACTCACAGGGCTTTGGGGCTGGGACACCTGCCTGATGTTCTGGCTCGAGGAGGGCAGTGCCAGGTCTGCTGGCAGGTGTTTCATGCCAGCAGAACCTCAGGAGCAGCTGTCCAGTGTCCAGGGAGGGGCCCCCAGCAGTGGTCTGAGCCCCAGACTCCAGGGAGGATTTGCCTGAGTAGAGGAGGTTCCACAGGGAGCCCCCAAGGCCCTGGGAGCTGAGGATGGGTGCAGGGTGCCCACAGACTACCAGGGCAGCAGCAGTGCCAGGGAGCCCTTCTGCCACCTCGGCTCATTCCAGGACTCAGCACTGCTGGGACTGTGCCAAGCATCCCAAGAGGAGAACCTCCCCCAGCTGCTGGGACAGGCTGGGGATGAGGGCTCACATGAATTCCCTGTGATTTATGGAGCTGTGTGCATGCTGAGACAGCTGCATCCCTCCTGCATCCCACAGCCTGTCCTCCCACCTGCACCTCAGCCACGTCTCCCTCGCCCAGCGCTGCAGGAGAGTCCCTGTGGCTGTTCCCAGGCTGCTGAGTGCCCACCAGTGGCTGCCTCCAGCCTGCCCTGCCTCCCCAGGCTGCATTCCCCAGGGGAATGGGGCTGAGGCTGGGGCTGAGGCTGGGGCTGGGGATGGGATGGGGATGGGGATGGGATGGGGATGGGA
>VZUI01023835.1:0-12716 GCA_013401135.1 Cettia cetti | reverse complement strand
GGCCCCGCCCCGCCCCCCCCCCGGCGGTGCCGGTGCCGGTGCCGGTGAGCGCCCCGGATTCCGCGGGGGGCGCCGACAGCCTCGGCGGGCGGGTTCCCACGGGCAGGGCCCCCACGGCCGGAGGCGGCAGCGGCGCGTGACGGTGCACGCCGGCTGCTGGGAGCACCGGCCGCTCTGGCTCCGTCCTTTCGCCTCTCCCAGCGGGGTCTAACCCCTCCGGGTCTGACATCCTGCGGGAATGCTCGGAGTGGCCCCGCCGCGGCCCGCCCCGACTGGCGCAGAGCTGCGAGCTGTCTCTTTATTGACACAAAACGTCGCTGAGGGATTTTTTAATCAAAAATACTTTTAGTTGTGAATGCTCCATCCTGGCGTTGGAGGATTTGAAAAGTTATTTTTCTTCTCCCCCAGTCTATGCCGGGATGCTGCTCCCCACACTTTTTCCTCTGATCCCATTGCTGTGTGACCATCGGCCTCTACAGGCTTCCTAGAGCTCAGCCTTCTTGCAGTTTTCCATGTCGAACGGCTCCAACAAAAGCATAAACCGAATTATATGCACATTTCCAAGGTATCTCTGGAGATATTTCCATTCTGTGACTGTATTTTCCTCACTACAGATGGGTTCAGCTGTAGCTTCCTAGCGTTCCCCTGTTGTCTATATTTAGTCAGTGCTTAAATCAGCACATAGGTGCCTTCTGTCTTCCTTCCCACTCGGAAGGGACCTGATGGAGGTTGCAGGGAAATGCTTCAGAGTGAGAGGGAAGAGCAGCTGGTGGGGGCGGAGCTTCAGAGCGGATCTCGGGCTGCAACTGCCTTTAAATGGAGCTATTTTAATGCACTTGTGGGGAAGGCAGGATAGTGAGTGTGGTGTGGCCGGGATGACCTACCAATAAGAAGAACCAGGGAAATTGTCTCTGTTGGCCCTGCCACAGGTAGCTTTGTATATCAGTGGAATTGCTGAAACTGTTCTCCTTCTCAGGGCCAGAGCCAAGGGTGCCTATTTTCCCCAGCATCTTGGGCTGCATTTGACACAGCCACAGGCACAGCTCAATGTCTCTGATCAGACCCAGAGATGCATTTAGCTGCTGCACTGGCTGGGAAACACCCAGTGACAGCCTGCAACCCTTTGGGTTTTGGGTGCCATCTCTACCAAGTCCACCCAGGAATGTCACAGGTCACAGGAAGGGTCACAGGGCCACACAGGGGACTCAATGAAAACATTAAAAAACCCCAATAGTTTGAGATTTAACCTTTTTTCTCTCTGCAGGCAGCTTTGCAAAACAAGGTCACTGAAAAGGTCTCCAAAATTTCTTAAATATGTTGCTGTGGTGGAGCTGTGCAGGTGTACTTGCTGCACATGAGATGCTGCTCTTACTGTGAACTCCCCATGTTACACCAGTCACCCAACAAACCATGTTTGATACTACACTCTAAATAACTTTCTGACACGGATTATAAAAGAAAACCAGGCTGTCAGAGGCTGATTTGGCTATATTTGGGAAATAAACACACTTTCAGCTTTGTCAAGCCATATGGTGGATTTATTCACAATCAGCAGTTCCTTTGAAATGCAAGTTCATGTCATTTGGTAATACATTTTCCAGTATACAGCTCAACACTCTGTTTTCTCTGTTTCCTCCTGCAGCGTGTGATCTGGGAGCGGTCAGCTGGCTGTGGCCATGGCCACCTCTTGTCTCACCAATGCACAGTCAGCAGTATAATTAAGCACTTACATTAGTGAGTTCTTACCAGCTCCTGTGGACTTCATCAGCAGTTTTTGTCCCTGCTCATTTCCAGTGCTGCTGGCTGCTATTTTCCTTTCTGTGCAGTGTTGCACCACAGTGCATCTTTTGGCTTGGTTTCTTCTGGAAATAGGGCTGTAAGACCCTACATGGAAAATATGTCTGAGCAGACGTTAGAGCCACTCTCCTCTGCTCATGGACATGCTTGGCCAGCTTCAGCTCTGGGCTTGGGAGTCTCAGAGGCACCAGCCCTGTGGCAACGTGGACAGGGGGACATCCTTCTTGTGCTCTTTGGGGTGGGGAGTGGTCTCATGCCAAGGGAGGGGGCTCTGTGTCCAGAGCCAGTGCCTGAGATGCTGGGCACCAGGTCCCTGGTGCTGCGGAGCAGGGTCAGCACGCAGGCAGGTGTGCTCAGCACCTGGCCAGGGCACGTCCAGCCCCCATCATGGCTGTGGTGGGTTTTGCAGAGAGCATAAGAGCTTGTATAGCTGCGAGCAGTGGGGTGTGCTGCTGCTCCCCATGGTGGGGCAGCCTGTGTCCCCAGGATGGGGCCCTGGGGGGACTTCAGGAGGGCTACCAGCCTGAAGATTTGGAGCTCTGCAGCTCGTGGGAGGAGACAGTCAAGACATTTTCACAAGATGAAGGATGGCAGTGACAATTCCTGGTGCATGAGCAGGTCGAAGCCTGAGGACACCTGGTGCAGATCAAGAAGCTAGGCTTTGTCCCATGTAGGGTGAGCGGGGGCTGCCCAGGTCTGTTGTGTGCCCTCATGGGTGCCCTGTGCCTTCTCTCAAGACAAACAGTTCCATATGTTCCTCTGAGGCTTCTGTGCCTTGACTGTGAGCACATACACAGCTGCACAGCAAAGGCATTGCCTGCAGAATTACAGTCCCCTGCTGCTTGGGCTGCCCTGAAATCTTCTTGTCCTTTTTGTGCTGGCTTTGTAATTTCTCAAGGGTAGTTGTCCTTGAGACAAAAGATACTGCAGGTTTGCTGTGCTTGATGTCACTCCCTGTGTTGTTGAAACTTAAAAGCCATAAAATTCACACTGATGAATTTTCATGTGTGAGTCTATGAAGGCCATGGAGAATGTTTCTGATAGACTGTCACACCCATATTTTTCTGACACCCAATTTTGGAGGGCAGGAATGAAGGGAACCTTGCTGTTACATCTTTGACATTCTGTTCCCATAAATTTGGGTCTCAGGAAAATGAAGCACCCAAGCCTCTTTATCAAAGCCGGTTGGCAAAAGATGTGTATGATGGTGGTGGATAGGTCTAAAATAGACCCTGCAGTCAGCAGGATGAAAATTGACTCTTTCTGGTAGATTATGGCAGGTTAGAGTGGAAAAGCTGAGCGAGCTAAGTGTGGAAAGTACTGGGGATGAGCTGGGGAACCAAGAGTTGCCAGGGGAATGCCTGCAGTTCGTGTGGGGAGCGGCATGCTCAGCCTTCTGTCCAGGACATCCTTTTGTGGCAGTGCCGTGTGTGTTGCTGCCCAGTGGCAGAGGGAGTGGCTAATACGTGTGACTTCATGAGAAATACACTGTTCAGCTGCCTCTTTGTAATGAGCACAAGTACTTGTTCTATGCCAGCAAACAAGGTAAGACTGCTACAAGCTGGCCCCCAGTAGCTGCACGCAGAGGCTGTGAAGGATGGGTGTGCAGCATGCCATGGGCTGCGCTGTGTCCACAGAACACACGGATGCATTGACAGTGTTCATGCTAATGAATCAATTACTCTCCATGCACGGATGTTTTTCCCTTTAAATGTTCAGAAATCACTTTCAAACATAACAGGAATTGAATCAGTTTTGTTTATTCAATTGGATTAAAGTAGCTGTATTCCCATGTTTACGAGGGCAATTTGATTTGATGTTAATTCGCATATTGTTCTGCTCTCATATTTGTGGGAGCAGTTGTCTGTTTTAGGAGGTAATTTTTGTTAAAGGACAATAAAATCATAACAATCACATCATCACATTTTAATGTAGACTTCCATGCCTGATGTCATACTCATACTCAACTGACCTTATTGCTGATGTTGTTATATGAAATTCAGGAAAAAGTCTTGAGAAAGGCACATGTGTGTTCCTCTATGCTGGAGCCCATGTTCTGCTGCTTGATTCATGGCTAGGTCGGGGCTATTAGATTTCCTTCCCCCAGGCATTTTATAATCTGTTTAACATAACACAGTCGTTTATCTTGTTTGCTGACTGCTTAACAGATGGATATGTGATTTTCATAATTACTATATGAATGTTAATAAGACGCGATATCTTTTATTAATTAACAGTTTTCCAGGTTTATTTTTCCAAATGACATGAGGTAGATTATATGTAAATATTAGTGACATACAAATATTAGTTTTACAGCATTGGCATTCTGAGAAGTCAGGCAAACTTTTAAGGCTCCCCATGGTGTCTCTTGTTTTTCTTTTTCCCCTCCCCTAAGCTGTAATTCATGAAGATTCTTTGATAGCAAAGAATGGGTTTATGTTTTTTTAAAGGCTGGTCTCCCCTCAGTGTCAGGAAAGCCTAGACTGGGCCTATGTCCTAGGTCATCCTCTCTATTTATCCTGCCAGTGCAGCACTCTTCCAGCCCATTTCTGTCCTCCTGTGATACTGTCATCCCATCTTCCCTGCTGCAGATCTCCAAAAACAGGAATCAGTGTAAACAAGTATGAAGGCTGTTCACCACACAGGAGAGAAAGTTTCTCTCACTGCGGCCACGGCTGTTCCTGGGAGCTCTCCCTGCTCTGTGGCTGAAGAGGAGCCTGGAGAAAGGAGATCAGTTCTCCTGGGAAGTTGTGGGAAGCGGCAGTGCCAGGCAGGGCTCCCCAAAGTCGCATCTGGCCCTTGCACTGGGACTTCAAAAAGGAGATATATTTTTATTTTGTGAGGAAGCAGCCCCTTCTGCTGCCTGGGAGAGGGCCAGCAGGTCCCAGGGCCCTCCCAGGGATGGGGACCCTGGCCAGCCTCAGTGCCTCCTTTCCCAAGCTGCCGTTTTTTGCTGGAGACACCTGGAGGACCCATAGGGGATGAGGCACAGCCCCAGGAATGATGGGTTACACTGGAATGCTGAATTTCAGGTGATCCCAGAGAATGAATGACTGACCTGGAGTGAGGTGGAGGGCAGGGCTGGGCAGGGTAGAGCGGGAGCCAAAAGGCTGGAGCTGCTCAGGTTGTTGTCGTTGGCCACTCCCTGTTTTCAGCTCTGAGTCACAGAGCAGTAGAGCAAATGAGTGGATTTAGGACCATGTGCACATGAGAAACGTTGAACAGGATCAGTGTAACACTCCCTGACCCTCTGTCAATGCTTATGAGCTTCGAATACAAACTCAATTTAAGCTGCAACGTTTCCTTCTTGAGGTCTTTGTTTTGTGAGACGATCTGCTATAATATATCGTATCATGCCATAATGGCAAGTGTGCCCATGAGGGGAGAGCAGTGCAGCCTCATCCCCCAGCCTCCAGCCCTGGCTGCAGCCCCCACCGTGCCCCCCAGGCTGGCTGGGTCCTGGAGGCTCAGGCACCCTCAGTGCTGTGGCTGCTGTTGCTCGTGGTAGGACTGCCATGCTCGTGGGACCTGAGGCCACTGGTACCACAGTGAATCAGAGCACGTTGTGATGACTCCTGGTTATTTTCCCCAGAAAATACCAGAATGGTTTCACGTTTAGAATACATTCTGGGTTAACCAAAGCATGTGTGAGCCAGGCTGGCTCTGCAGTGCTTTGCTGGGATGGTTTGCCATGGGGCGTTGCCAACAGATGGGGACCCTCTGCCAGGGCACCCCAGGGGAGGCACGGTTATTGGGGCAGGCCCTTGGCTCATGTTGGCTTCGCTTTGTGAAGTACCACTGAAAATTGACAAATTCCTGTTAATGTGGAAACAGTAGAGAGCCTGACAGGCTCTCTTGGTTGCCCAGCTCTCAGCATTGCAGCAGCAGCTGTTTTGCTGTACCCCATTTTGCACTTTCCACCAGGCTGATTTTGGGTCATCATCCATCCTTCTGACAGTTGTGGAACTTCAGCTAATCTTTGTGCAGATCAGGAGTGCTGCTCTGCCAGACACACAGTTTCCTTTCCTTTGGGGAGTTAACTCTGATTAGCCTTTGTGCTTTCCATTTTGTAGGGCTGGCCAGGCTATGTCTGTGTGTGCTTCACTCTGCTGCTGTTGGGTGACATCTGAGGACAAGCAGAATGATTTTTACAAGGTAGTAATCCCAGCCTCTGGTTCCCAATGCTCTGAAACTTACTGTGTTTGTGTTGCAAGACATGGGCAGCCAGCCCTATTTTAATTTATAGCATGGTTTCATTATGTTTTGATGTGGGGCAGATTCAATTAACTGGAGGCTATGAAGTAATTGCAGTTTAGGAAATACAATTCACAGTGACCTGGATGCTCTGTTTCATTGTTGAACATTCTTTCAAATAAAATCCACCTTTGAGACCACATGAAATTTTGCTTATTAATTGCTAATTTAACAGAATAAATGCTAAATAGTCACTCTTGCAAATATTGTCCCAGGATATGTGGGGAAGCATCTGAGTGGCCAATGTAAATACACTACATGACAAAGTTTGCTTTTTCAGTGCTCAGACTGATCCCTGTTTCTCTTTTCTTGGCTCTTCTGATCATCAGCTGATAGATTAACAGATGGATTCAGCCTTAGACTTCCTCTCACGATTTTCTCCTGAACAATGCTCCAGTGTCCTCTTGTAGCCCCCTTTAGCCCTCATGTTTGATTTTGCTGCAGCAGCCTGCGAGCCCCTGCATGTGTGACTGGTGCCTGTACCTGGGCTGTATTCTGTGTCCAGGGCTCCCAGGAGACCTGCACTCATGCCCTGCCATGTGTTTCACTCAAGATACCCAATCAATGCCTCTCAGTTTTGGCCTTCCACTGCCACCTGTGGTGGAGTTTGTTACTCCAGGTAAAACCCAAACCCAGAGGAGCAGGCAAAACACCAACATGGAGAGGCCCCAACTGCAGCAATGCTCAGAGTCACTGTTTTCAAGTAAAAACTTATTCCTTAGTGTAGACTGTGCTACACTGGTTCAGATACTCCAATGCTGAAGCATGTGGCCTTAATCTTCAGAAGTAGCAAATCCTATTTACTGTGTAAGTATTTAAGCTAATTATATCTCTGATGTGAGGAACATGTGACAAACAGTTCACACTGTATCCTTTAAAAGACATTGATGTCTCTGACCCTCATGAAATAGTCTGTGCCTCATTCCATTGGAGTAATGTATGTGTTCTGCAGTGTATTTAGCAATAGTATAACAGTAATAATATAGAGAAAATAAATCTGTTATGCCAGGGTCGTCTGTAGAATAGAATAAGAAATAATTCATAGCAAGTTTTTCCAATGTTTATGTTGCTGTTGCACAGGTGCATTATATTGTTGCTGTGCAGCTGTTGACTTACAGGAGAAATCTGAGGAACAGGAAGATGTCTGGGCTTTTCTAAAGCCTGGCATAAAATGCTTTGTAGGGAAAGACTACATCAGAAAAAAGGGCTCCTAAAATGCAGCAGAAGCTGGTTGGTCTAATTGAAGGCAGGAGGGAAAGCCCTTGGGGAGCATCTGTTCCCCAAGCTAGGCTGGGTGTGTGGCAGTGCTTGTTACTGGTGCGCTGTTAATCATGTACAGAGGCTTGTACCAGCACCTGTAATGGCACGGCAGGGGTCAAGGCCAAGTAGATCAATTTATCATTTGACCTTTGGGAGGCAGAAGTCTTCACCTACTTTGCATTCAATGAACTGATTCTTCCCTTTTCTGCCCTGAGGTCCTGACACTTTTTCTCCATCATTTGGGAAGAAGAGGACTGCAGCTTGTCCTCTGCATGCAACCTAGCTTCCCAATTTTCATGATCTTGGTTTAATCTGGTAAATTATTGGCCTTCCACAAGTTATGCTAATTAAGGCTCGTATGATTGGGATTTCATCACTGATGTGGGTTATGGCTTCCCCAGCTCGCTTACGTGACTTACAGGAGAAAATGTGAAAAGCAAATTGACTTAGTGCAGTGAAACCACAGCCAGCTCTTGCTGTGCTGCAGGAGCACAAAGGTAGGGCTCCAGAGCACAGGGAACGTGCACAGCGGCTCAGTGAGGATATGAACATGTGGTTGGAGTTGTAGGCATTCCCTGGGGACCACGCAGCAGTCCTGCACACTGTCTGCAGGGACAGGGGATGGTTCTGCATGAGGTGTTGGCCACGAGAGTGTTCATCCAGAGAGGGTTCACCCTCTGTGCATGTCCCTTCATGGCTGCATGGGAATGGTCTTTGTTGGCTGGTGCAAGCTGGTGCCCTTCCTAAGCCTTGCTCAGGTTTCCTAGGCTGGAAGAGAGGAACATCAGCCTCTCTGGGCACTCAGCTGGCACAATATTTATAAACTGGCTGGGAAGGACTCAGTTGTCTCTGGTTCTCTGGAGACCAAGATCCCTGACCTGGCATCTGTGTCTCTGGCCATCCCAGGGAACCTGTGCCTGTGGCATTGCCTGCATTCAGCACTGGGGATGGTGAGAAACTCTGGGCTCCTGCAGGGTGTGCAGCATGGGAGGCTCTGCCCTGAGACAGCCTTTTCCCTTTGGAGTTGTCCCTTAAATATGGGCCAGCCAGCCACCAGCCAGGTGGCTGACACCAATTATATGTGGAGAATAGGAGTATAATTACCTCATTTTTGCTGCATAATTAGCTCTTCAGATTTGTGAAGCTAAAGTGCTCTCTCTACTGGAATCTGTGAGCTGAAGGACTTGGAACACTGGACATGATAGGAGAAATTGTGCAAGGGCTTTAAGTGCTCTCTTTCTCAGAATACTAATTGTGTGCCACACACAATTCACCCAGATCAAAGACCGGGTGCTGTCTCTGATATGAGATGCTGAAGGGTGTCATGAAAGCTCTGTTTTCCCTTCCTTACCAGAGATGGGCTTTCAGTTAAAGCATCTCAGACCTGGTCAGTGCAGGTTCAAGTGGCCAGCACCTGCATTGGTCCATAGTTGGATCAGTCTACAAGGCTGAGAGTATGTCCTGCTTCCAGGGAGCAGTTCCCTGTCCCACCCTGGAACAGGGGGATGTTCCACCCACGGGAAGGGACAGAGAGGGGGCAGCAGTGTCTACCCGCAGCTTCAGGTCGCTGTGCTGCTCACAGACCTGTGGCAGGCAGAGAACAGGACCCTGGCCCCTGTGCCATGGGCATGTGCTGTCACCAGTGCTTCTCCACACAGGCTGACCTCTGGCACCATCCAGTGAGCTGGTGCCCCGCTGAGGGCACTGAGATAACCATCACTTAACCAACAGAAATAATTCTCACAAGTTTAAAAGAAATTTTGTTATCTATATTTAATGGTAAAAAATGAGGTTATTGTTCTAACCCAAACCAGTATTTAGGAAAATAGATTTAGTGCTCATGGATGGAAGGGTAAAATAAATGCTGTGAAGAAGTTCTGTACTGAGCATAAAATTGCAAGTTTGATTCAATTATTCTTCACATACTGTTTAGATCCCACAGAAAGCTGAAAGCTGAGCATTGAACCCTTCAGCCTCTCTAATTGAAGCAAAAATCACTGGAGTGGAAAGTGTCCTAGCTCTTCAGGAGATGTCAAAGTACAGAACATAGCGGACACCTGGGGGTTTGGGAAACTGTGACAGCTACAAGCTGACCTTTGGTGAATTTAATCTGCAAATGGATTCCTGCTTAGGACAGCTAATGCTTTTAGTTATTGTAAAGGCTTGTTCCTGGATTTTAAAAAGCTGGGAATAAATGGATTTCATGATGCAGCTCTTATGTGCTTTGCATAACAAACAAGTGGCTTCTGAATCTGTTTAAATGATACAGTGTATTGAAAAACTTCGCAGAACTTATGAATACATAAGTATAATTCATGCACAATGGGGAATGATTTTTGCTGATTAATAAAGGAGAAGGGACTTGGCACTTGTTAAAATTAAAATACACTGAAGATGGTGTCTACTGAAAAGGAGGGGAAAGAGGTCACTGGTTGTGTTTATGATACTCATGGGCATTGCAGGGGCTCGTTACTCAGCTGGGCATTGCCTTTGGCCTGGGGTTTGGCATTTGGGGTCTGATGGGAGGAGATGATACGGTAACAGCTGCTAATTCAAAATCTGTCTTTATTTTTCTTGTCTGAAGCTGCTCTTGCCTCCGACAGGACACCCGCCGGTGAGTGCAGCTTGCAGACAGAGGCAACCCAGCTCCTGGGGATAGTGTTGTGATGCAGTTTAATCATTCTTTTCCATCTCTCTTTTCCTGTGGGAGGTCCATGTCCTTCCCTGGGGAGACAGGACACCACAGACAGAGGTGTCAGCTGGCTTGCCCAGAGCCAGCAGCAGTTCCAAGTCCTGCGGTGTGCTTGGGTCTGGTCCCCTGTGCTGTTGCATGCATGAGGAGCTGCCAGCAACACAAAAATTATTTCTAAAGCATGATGTTAGTGCTGTGGCTCTTTTCAGCCTGCAAGAGAGCTTTGGTCAGCATATCTGTGCTGTGCCATGAAGCCATGGCCAGGTCCTGTGCCTTTTCACAGGGAGTGAATTTAGACTGACCTGTGGCTCTCACCCACTGCAGCCAAGAGCAATCTCAGCCTCAAATACAATGTGTTTTCTTGCCTTAAACATGTGCCTGGTGATTATAGCAAGTAACCCACATTCCAGGGTAATTCAATGGAGGCTTGGGCATGGAGACTTCAGGCTTATGCCTGTCTGATGAATGCTTCTGGCTTGTCACATTAGTAATCCCAATATTAATGAGTGGCCTGTGATGAGGTGTGGTGTACTGACAAATCCTGAAGTTATATATGCATATGAGTAAGTGCCAGATTCTCCAAGGTGCAATTTTACGTCTTGTATCAGCCTCTATGTGACAGCATGTCAGAAAACATCCTGGGGAGGCAGGCAGCTGTGGGCATGGGAATTCACCTTTCCTCATAAGGTCACAATGGGTAGAACAAGCTTTCTCTCTCTTGCCTCTTGTCTGAGAATATCTGCACACTCCTCCAAAAGGTGTGCCGTGCTTGTGCAGCAGTGTGCTGGGTGTGCTGGGGGTGCTGGGTGTGCTGGGGGTGCTGGTCTGAGGGATGTCCTGGGGGTGCTGGGGGTGCTGGGGGTGCTGGTCTGAGGGATGTGCTGGGGGTGCTGGAGTCGGGGGTGTGCTGGTGTGGTTGTGCAGCACAGGGGTGGAACACACTGTGCAAAAGATGTACATGCTGGATGTACTGGAGTCCTTGAGCCCTCTTGCTCAGTAGTGCTCTCTCTTGTGCTTCCCCTGGAATAAGCAGCTCCCAAGCAGGCAGTGAATTTCAGAAGAATAATAATACAGGCTGTAAAATCTTGCACCTTCCCAATGAGATTTTAATTATGATACTACAGTTGGGAGAGGAAATCAAACTGCAATGCACCACTGTATTTACAATGTTATCCACCATCTTTGTCCATTCCCTCTGCATCCTCCTGTTCCAGTAACAATTACACTCCCCGCTGATGCGGCCCTGGACTGTCAAGCAGCTCCTGTGCCATGGCACGCCGAGCTCTGCAGTTCCCCCGGGGTCTCGAGGGTGGGTGGGCACACAGCTGTGCCCGCCTCCCCGGCTGCACCGGCCGGTGCCCAGCGCCGAGGCTGTTCTTGTGCAGGGTGAGCCAGGACAGTGCTAACGCGGGTCTTGGCAGCAGTGTGGAGCAGTGGGGTGCTGTCGGACCCCAGGCTGTGTCTGTGCACCCGTTTCCCTTCAGCAGCTGCTAGACAGTGGATCGTGAGGGGCAGAGGGGATGATGCGGGTCAGATGTGAGACTGGGGAGAAGTGGCTGTCCTCTCGCTGCTGCTCAGTGTTCACATGGCTGCCTGACTAGATATTTCTTGTGCTCTGATGCTGCACTTGGGTTTTACTTCCAACTTCAGGTGCTGGAGTTGAGGGAGCTTGCCTCAACAGGGACTTCCCTGTGTCTGCCAGTGGCTCAGCCAGTGCTGAGGCTTCTTCCTGGACTCTACCAAGACACAAAACCCTTCTAGTGGGAAATTGTCTTGGGCAATTGTTTCCCTTTGGTGTGCACCAGATGATGAGTCCAGAATACAGCCTGTCCTTTCAGAGATGTGCCCTGAACAGGAAAGCCCTCCCTTCCCCCATAGCCCTCGTGTTCATTCTCTTCTCTGGATGCCACCAATCCCCCCATTCACATCGACCTTAGTGGCCGTAAGTCGCTGAACATTCCTACGCCCTTCCAAAGCCAAGACAGGGTGAGGCTGCGCCAACTGCCCGTGGGCACACACCTCCTTAGCACTGCTGGCATGGCCCTTACTCCATCCCCTGTCCCGGGACACCCAACGTTCATTTGCTCTGCCTCTGCCAAGAAAGCGTCTGTCGTCAGCCCTCGGCTGGGATCTTGTGTTTGGGGCAGGCAGGTGAGGAAGCAGCAGTCCTTTTACCTGAAGGCTGCAGGAGCTTCCCCAGGGACAGGGGTGTCCACCAGGGCCAGTGACGTCCCGGCAGGAAGGAGCAATCCCCGGGCAGGAGTGTCCCCGGGGCAGGTGCGTCACCAGGTCTGACAGCATCTCGCGGCAGGAGGGTCCCGGAGCAGGAGGGAGCGTCCCTGGGCAGGAGCATCCCCGCGTGGCAGGAGCATCCCCCGGGCAGGAGCCTCCCCCGTGGTGGGAGCGTCTCCCGGGCAGGAGTGTTCCTGGGGCAGGAGCGTCTCCGAGCAGGACGGTGTTCGGGGCCGGGGCAGCGCCGCGCTCCGCCCGCCCGCGCCGTGCCGGTCGGTGCCGTAGGGGAGGAGCCACCGGGCACCGCCGCCCCTGCGCCCCCCCCGCCGCATTTGGCGGCCGCCGCCGCGGAGCAGGGCGCGGGGGGGGATGATGGATCCGCGGCTGCGGCTGCTGACGCCCCGCGCCCGCCTGCCCGCCGTCAATGGAGGAGGACGCTGAGACCCGTAAGATCAGCAGCAGTTTCCTGCGAGACCACAGC
>VZUI01023823.1:0-41457 GCA_013401135.1 Cettia cetti | reverse complement strand
GAGCACTGCTCCAACAATTGGATTTATCAGTTCGTGAAGATAGTGATAGAATACATTCCACACCATAACCCAGGACAACTTGCTGCAGCAGGTCCCGCTCTCCTTTGTGCAAGACTCCAGGTGGGGTCTCAGCACAGGAAAATTGGGCAGAATGAACTTCCTCAACTTGCTGGCCATGCTCCTTTTGATGTAGCTCGAAATACAGTTGGCATTCTGGGCTGTGAGCATGTATTTCCAGGTCATATACAGATGAAGACATGTTATTGTTTCCTTCAAGTTAAGAAATCCTAACCCCTCAAAAAACATTTTCTAATTTTTTTTAATCAATTTGTAGCCATAAACTAGAATCCACTGGTGATAAACAATAAGATTGCAACCATTTTTCTTTTACTCCCCACACAGACATTATAAATTGATGAACTACCTTCACAAATATAAAATTAAAGTCAATGTGCAATTTCAAATCAATCTGGTTTTGATTAACACAGACTGAACCTGTATCAAGTGAACTATTTTTTTGTTATACATTTGTTGAAAATTGCTAGCATTTCTGGGCTTTTTTTCCCCTTTACAACTCCAACAGTTAAGAAGACTATTATTTTTATCTTGTTCCATGGAACAATTTAAAAATATGGAAATATTAAGATAAAACCTTAAAAATATTGGAGAACATTTGAACAGGTAAGTGCAAAAATAGTTATCAAGAGGCATGCATATGAGGATTTGGAATGTCAGATAGGAAATGTTTTTAGATGGTACATAAACAGACAAATCTAAGCTAAATATAATGTCTGTAGTAACATACAGTAGCAATGATAAATCACAGAAGAGAAGATATCTGGTAAATCAGAAAGAAACAGAACCATCAAGTTCAATTTGCCATCATTTTATAGTCCTCCTTTCTCCTTTGTTTCATTCTTCCTGCATGAAACCTAAGACATTTCCC
The DNA here is from genome assembly GCA_013401135.1 of Cettia cetti. Lineage (NCBI taxonomy): Eukaryota > Metazoa > Chordata > Aves > Passeriformes > Sylviidae > Cettia > Cettia cetti. The sequence goes on along the minus strand of VZUI01023823.1, from coordinate 40,511 downwards.
TATGTCTATAACTATAAAGCACAGCTACAAAAGAAACAACCTTGGCTGGAAAAGTTCTGTGGGACTGCTATTCTGGAAAGCACCTAGGCCCAATTCTAAGAAAACACTTATAAAAGTAAGTAAAAAGAAGGCATTTTTATTTAAAATAAATAGGGCTACAAATGGTTTCAGAGGGAGTCAATGGCTTTTTCTCCTCTCGTATAGCTTGCAAATGTTACTTATTTTTTTCTGTAGAAATGGTACTGGGATTCGTTTGGACTAAACAGAAGCAACGAAGCAAAGGGATGATTCAAAATCAGACTGAAGATGGCACAACAGTATTTTATTGGTTTTAAAAACTAAGTTTTCTACTCAGTAAAATAAGATTACCTACCACTATTCCACACACAGAAACTTATGTAAAGATGGGAGAAGTAAGCGTGGAAGTAGGAAAAATTGTCAAGCAAAAAACTCCCAAATGTATAGAATACAGAAAAGCTCCAGCATTTCCTAACAGCAATACAGGAAGGCAGTCACAGGATAGAGATATTTTCAGGTTTCAGGACATTTGTAGCCTAAGCTTATATTTTGACTCACGTTCGTGCTAGGTCTTCTGTTTTAGAAGCAGACTCCTCCACTGAAGAAAAAGTTTGGCCATGAGTGGTAACAACTGTTAGAAAGAATTCCTTTGCTCTCAACTCATTTTCTAGGGCTGCTTTTCTATCTAGGAGTGGCACAAGAGACATGGCTGCTGTTCTCTACTACTGGAACACTTTATGGACCTAGAGGTTGATCCAGACAAGTTGATTGGCTTCCTTGGCAGGGATTTTGTCTGTGGCATCAGAAAGGTTGATATCAGCAGCCATCCTCAAGCTGAAAGGCAGTGACACAAGCTCACTCTGTGATCTCTTCTCTTTCTGTAGCTAAACTGAGAAATCTGATCCCAAGAGTAAACACCACCTGGCCCACAGGGACAACTCTAACAGGCAGAGATCAGGCAGGATGATAAATAAACAGTTTACTTTCTATCAGCCATATTCCCTTCCTGAAAGTGCCCTTATTATACTTCTCAGAGTAGCTATTCAAGCTTCAAAAATACTATGGAAGCAGTTCCTTGACAGGAAACCTTGATAGTGGCTTAGGTCAGCAAAGGTACCACAGCCAAGAAATGAATTTGACCCATGTTCTGCTCAGTAACTTGGTTATACAGAACCAATGCCATTTAGTATGTAATACCAAATGTTCATATTGATCTTGAATTTCTGTGCTCTGTCAAACTGTATCCTGCGGTTCTGACTTTTTCTGAGAATTGGTGAGGTCACAACAAAATTACATTATATTTCATTAAAAATTATCACCAAAAATGTTCTCCATGCCAAAGACAGGCAAATGGAGCGAAGGAGGAATTTAGTTTGTAAAAAGAGTGCAACTGATTGGATTAAACTCTTCAACTGTATTTATTAGTCAAAGCTTGTTTGGGAAAGCCATGAAAAATTAAGGACACGGAAAAGTTTTCTGTTGGAACAAAGATACAACAAATTCAGTTTAAGGATAGCAGATAAAAAAAAGATGTAACTTTAGTGCAAAATTGTAACAATAATGTGTATCAGAGTGACTGGGGACATTGCTAAGTGCTTTGAAACACTTCGGATTAAAATAATACAATTGAAATAACTTCGGATTGAATTCATACAATAAGGATTTCAAAACCTTACATTAATTCTGAATAGTTTATTAAATAAAATTCATAATATAAAATATCAATTCTTCATATTTTTAAGGCATTACAATAACTTATAATTGATTAGCATTTTTCCTATGAAAATTTGAATAGAATATTACTGGAGGGCTGTAATTAAAATGAATAACTTGCCCTAATTCTAGCTTTCACCATTAGATCTTGTCTTTCCTACCAAGTGAATATCTGTTCTTATGCTAATGGCCAGTGAATATATTTCTGTGTAATTTTTTTCTTTAACAGAAGAAAATCCTATCTAACTAGTTTTTTCTCTTTTCAAAAGAGTCATGTTCAGAAGAAAAATCTAATATATGAAGAATCAGAATAAAACGCAGTGTCCACTATGCACAGTAGGGAATTAGGAAGATAATAATGGAAGGGCCCACTCAAATTGTGAATTTTGCCTTTGTCACTACAGAATACTTTATCTGTAGTCTAGAACATTGTCCTAGGGGGATTTTATGATGCTTCTATCCCCAAATTGTCTTTCTGTTTATGCTGGGTACTAAGTTCTGCATCTTTAAGACTGGTTCTCAGGGTGAAAAGGGAGAAAAGAAGTGCAGAGTTTGTTTTCTAGAAACAGCACTTGCTGCCCTGCATTCCTGCTCCCAGGCTGTGCTGTCTGCGGCATGGACAGACAGCGAGAGGGAGCTCTCCTTTGCTTTTTGGCTATCTGCAGCAGAGAAGTTCCCTGGACTGTGGCTGTTCTTTTTCTTGGAACTGTTCAAACCTGCTCTGCACTAGAAAACCCAGAAGAGCACCTGGAGCTCAGACCTGTGCCCACTGGGGCCCAGGATGGCATTTTCCAGCACCAGAGGGACTGATGAGAGACTGAGCGAGTGAAGCTGCACCCTGTGACAAGGACTTTCTGAATTTGCCATCTCTTCTGAACAGTGAGAGGTTTTATTGTTTAATATTATTCATCTTATATGCTTGTGAATACTTTCCTTGTTAAACAAACAGGTTTTTTCCACTTTTCTCCAAAGAAATATTTTCCCAAACCAGTTGGGGGAAGGGGCTGCTTGAATTTGCTTTCTAGAGGGACCCCATTCGGAGGGATCCTCCTAAATTTGCCCTCCACCAGGACAAATATCCATTCCACAGGTCTGTATTCTGGAAAGACCATTTTCCAAAAACTTACACCACCTATTAAATCTACCCTAAAAAATAAAAACCTTGGTAAGAGAAGCTGTGTTGAATTTCCATTCTAAGTTCAATCCTAAAAAACCAGTTATAAATGTAGGCAAAAGTAAACAACTCCATTTTGAGTGGGGCTATAAATGGAAGTATGTTTTAGAGTCAATTACTTTTAAAGGGAGTCACCTTGGGTTTTTTTGGTCCCTGCTATGGAATATTATATTATGTGTCCCTGAAACAGGGCAAAATTTAGAAAGGTGATTCCAGGATGAGTATTCTGCCCTCATCTCAAAGCATTTCTTGAATGGCACTAATACTGAAACTAATGTTGAAAAGTACAGCCTGTAAATTTAAGAATTTGAATAATGTTCAGGATGCTCTTTACTCATTGGACTATAAACAGTTTTAAACTGCTTTCAGCTTGTGGCCAGCTGCCCTTTAAAGCTGAAGTCAATAATGCCTAAGATCATGTCTGGATACAGTAAAACAACATGTTCAGTGCTATGCTACTTGTTAGACTAACTTCAGTTATATGGAAGAAAATCAGGTCTCTTTTGATTTAATCAATACAAACTGAAGTCTCTATTTAGATATTAGTACAGAAAATATGTATTACAGGCCTTAAATTTGATCAGCGCAATGAACCAGAGAAGATTAATCAGATACAAAAGCTATTGATTCTACTATCTGTCTCGGAGTGATTTATTGTGATAGTCTATTCCATGACCCTCTGTTTTATGCCCAAAAATGGTTGCTGTATCTTTAAGGCTGGGGACTGGGGTGTGTGGGGCTGGGGAGGGGGAAGCCTACAGGGTTTCTGGTGGGCGTTTTTGAAGGCTCCCTGCCCAGGTGAACCATGGTGCTGTGCAGCTCGGTTTTCCCCGGCTAGCTTGGTTTCCTTGGCTCAGAATGGAAGCTTTTCCCTTCGCTGTCTCAGAGAAGCTGCAGTGGGAACCTTTCATCTGCCTCGAGGTGAACTCACCAGCTGCAGGTCTGAGAAGGGAGTGGCACTGGTGAGAGCAGGGCTGCCCTGTTCCAGCCCCAGCCTCAGGGAGCTCAGGGAGAGAAAGCACCAAGAGCCGCCGGACCAGGTTTTCTGCCTCCCATGACTGCTGTGGAGAGGAGGTCGATGCCAGAGAGCCACCAGGATTTTGCCTCCTGCCGGAACTCTTCCGTGGAAGCTCCACTTCCCTCAGAGGGAAAGCTGGCACTGTCTTGAACCATGTGTTGGGAAGGGGTACTTCTCCAACACTGCCCCCATTTTTGGGGCATTTTTGGGTTTTCATCCCTCTGTGAGTGGGGGGCAGAACACCAGTTTTGACAGCTTGGTGTTATTTTTCTTCCTTGCCTTGTAGGTATTTTGTTGTTAATAAACAGTTGGGGATTTTTTTTTCACTTTCTTCTATTAGTGTTCATTTTCTACTGGTGCAGGGGGGTTGCTGAAACTCTTCAGAAGGAGGAGACTACTCATTACAGTGTGTCCTCTCTTAAATTTTGCTCAAAAGTGAGATATCATCATAAATCCCATGGTTCTCATTGAATTAACCAACCAATAGAGACTGGCTTCATAAAAATAAAAGTAATACTACTTCAATAAATGAAAGAGGCAGAAGTTACTCCTTATGATCAAGATGACACAAAACTTTTGACCAGTCAAAGCATTAGTGAAGCATGTGCAAGCATGTGTTGAAGAATGTTTGAGTAGAATCAATTTTCTGCATCACAGCTTAATGTGGAACTCAAAGTGGCAGATTGCCTTACAAAATCCATTAAATATGAAAAGCACACTTAAACAATACAGAGAAGTCCACATGCCAAAGGACCAGTGTCTTTAACGAATGAATGAATGAATGAATGCTGTTCATATCCTATTAAAATTCTAGCCCATCGCAAACAATGCCAACCAATATGCCCATTAAATAGCAATGGGATGTGACTGGAGTTCTGCCAAATCCATCAACTGGTTTCACAAGGACATGCAATACACCAAAGAAAAAAAAGTTTTCAGTCACTTCTACAACCCATCAGAAACAAATATATGACACCTATGTGTAAGGCTGCAGATACCACTACTGATTTTACAAGTAATAACTTCCCAAGAGAAATTTCTGTGATTTTCAAGTAAGAAGATTAATGGATGTCTTTACTCCACAAAGATTTTCTGTCTTTAGCTTGCTTTCTGATGTGACAGCCTTCTGCATCATCTTCTCTTTCAACTATATAAGAGGAGCATAGAGAAAAATGGCAAAAGACTTCGCCATTATTGGCTGGTATTAAAAAAAATAGAAATGTGTCCTGTGCATTGTACAATTTTCTTTTTTTTCCTTTATGTGGGTTTCATGCACTTTAAATCTGCACTGCATCAATAGAGGCATACACTAAGTAGGTATCAAATATTTTTCACTTTATTACTGCTGTTTTATATCAAATAAAGAAAAAAATGAATCTTGAACCAAACCATATACCCACTTCACTATACTGAAAGATTAAAACAACGCAAAATTTTAAAAAGGAAAAAAAAGATTGTGTAAATGCATTTAAAGTTATTTTAAAAGGAAATAGTTGTCACTTTATGGATTAAAGCCTTTAAACAAACTCTGAGTTGTTTTACTGCTACTTACAATGTTATCTTCATATATTGTCAGCGGCTTTACTAAGTTACCATCAACCATGTGACTAACAGTCATTTGAAGAGAGATCTTCAGTCTGAGTTCAAGCTACTCAACTTCAAGCCATCAATGTTATAAAGTGTGTTTACATATTGGCACATTACCCAGATATTCTGTGCCTAGAACTTGCCTTGCATATTGCCAACAAGTATACAGAATTTTAAAACAGAACCAGAAAGACAGATTTCCTGTTCTCTTTCACCTCTGCTTCAGAGAATGATCATCATACCAAAATAGCAATCTCATGATTTTACACAAGGAGATCTGAGGCATCATTTTGTGTTCTTCACCAGTCTTTATTATCCTCACTGGTGAGACGCCTATTGTTCTTTTAACAGATCCATTTGGAAAAGATGTTTGCTACTAACAACATCAGAGAGCTGACATTTACAAATGCATGAACCAAATCTTCCTTTACCCATATCCTCTCAAACCTGTTCTCTCTCTCCTGAATACATCCAGTACACTTTCTAACAGAGTTCAGAGCCAGCAAGCATCATCCCTCTGCATCTGCTCCCACAGTGAAACATCCTCCATACCAGTTTGTGGGGAAACCCACAAACTACAGCAAATCAACTCCTCTTTGGAAACATGACAAACCCCTTGCAGGCAGCAGAAATCCCAATTGCCACCAGTGATCTAGGGGGTCAAGCCTGCACTTTGTTTCCAGTGCCAGCATGCAGCAGTACTCCTGCAGCAGGCTGAGCTGCCCTACCTGCTTGGCATTCATTTTTCCACAGCACAGCTCACAGCTGCGCTCCCAGGGCTTCACACACCCAACACAGCTTCCAGTGGATGCCTTTTAGAGAAGAGAACACACTGCAGCATGGAGGGAAGGCTACTCTCCTTAATGTTATATTTATCAGACCTCAGGATTTCTCTTTAGTGATTTTTCAATGATTGCTAGCTCTGCAAAAGAAGATAAAACTTAACACTGAGATTATTTTCTGAAACCTTTTTGTCATTGAGAGCTATGTTCTGTAACCCAACTTCTTCCTACTGCATTTCTATGCTATGTTCACTATAGACTAAAAGGTGAAAAGGTGAGGCCTCACCTGTATAGTTTATGGCATACATGAATCTTTCTATTGCCTTGTTAGCCCATCTGTATGATACATTTCATCTGAGGCTAAATAATTTGATATAAGCATAAGCTGTGCCAGCTGTTGGTTTCAGTATGACTGTGAAACACCCACTTACTTCCCCTCTGCCAATTTTGCTAGTGAGTGTGCCCACACTTATACTAAAATGAAAAAAAAAGGGAACAAAACACCCACCTTGTGAGCCTCCAAAATGTTCTGAAACCATGGGCTGCACTTGCTTTCAGTAAGGCCCTATCTCAGATTCTTTTATAGGTCTTCTTTTCTTGCAAAATAAAATGATTACTCATGCTCTTTGGAAAGTCCCCTGTATTCCAGAGGTAGACAATAAAGTACAAATAAATGTGAAATGAAAAAGCAAGTTCTAGCAATGACTTCTGCTAAGTCCATTTTCTTTGACTACTTCACTAAAGATATAATACAAAACTGCAAATTATGATGCTTCTAAATACAGAGTAGAAAACATCAAAAAAGCCTTTACCACAGTGCTTATGAGGTATAGGAACTACAATATTTCTATACGGAAATATTGCTTAAAACAAGTTAGAAATGAAAGTAATTATTTTTTTTAACACATTATAGAAGTAACTATTGTTTTCCTAAGTTTTCCTGTGGCCTATAAATTCACCTGTTGAAGACAGAAGATCTCAGAAAAGGACTTCAATACAGCAGCATTCTAGTATTGAATTCATAATGCGAGTCCAAACAGCACTAACCTCCCACACATGCATAGATATGTCCTCATGGTTACAAATGAGGATAAAGATAAGCATAACACCTAAAAGCAGGATTCACAGGAGCAACCTCTGCTGACAGAGACACACAAGACAGAACAGAGAGGGACAGAGACTTTGGTCTAAAATGGGAAGGAAATGAGCTCTGGTGAGAGACTTCAAATCTTATTCCATCTGAAACACACACACTAGTAGCATCTATGTCAACTATGGTGTGCTTTCCAACAGCAAAGGAGAAGAATCCAGATTTGTCACCTGGTGAATCAGTTATTTTCTTTGAAAACATGCTCTGTTCTTAAAACCTCACACCAGTCATGTCAGTACTGACCTAACCATCTCAAGGGTCTGAAATAGAGCAATGCTCACCCTTTTCTCACTTTCTAATTTTTTGATCTAAACTGAAACAGGCTAACAGGCTTCCCTTAGCCTCTGAAAAGACTATACATGGCTTATGTACCAAATAAACCAACTCTTTCCCTCACATAGAGGGCTGACATGGCCCAGATGCTCTTACTCCCCTCCCCACTCCTGAGTGGGATGGAGAGAGAACAGGAAAAGCAAAACCAAGTAAAGTCAGCAATCAAGATAAAGACACCTTACTAGATGAATGAAAGAGCTGCCTCCCACCTCCTTCTTCTGCTACCACAGCTGCATTGCTTGCAGAGCATGATGCTGGATGGCATGGCATTTCCTTTGGTAACGGAAGTTTTGAGGCTGTGCAAATGCCATTCAGGCACAACTAAAACACTGGTGTGTTATTAACAACTTTTTACCCACAAACAGAACACACATTTTGCCTACATTTTGGCGCAAACGATCAGGAAGAAGATAGTAACCATTAGTCTTAGCATTTCTTAGTCACAGCACTTCTGATCTGAAGCACCTAAATCTCTCCCTGTACACCACCAGTCCTCAGAGACTTCAAGCAAATCCATTAAAATATTTTTGAAGGAACTCATATGCATTAAAAAGCAAGGCTACAGAAGACACTTAAGCCAAACCGCTCCTTCCTACACTGACACCACTGCTTATACTTGTGCCAGTGTATCATTTCACTGAAGCACTATTCATGTTAACAGCCCAATGACCTGAACTGACCAAAGCAAAAGGCCAAACAATATAGTGCATATAGCTACACCTTTGTTCTCTTATTTCCAAATTACCTCAGTAGTTAACTAAGCATTTGAAGAAATCTCTTACTGGGTGGATGCTTAATACAACCTCTCCTCATCACACAAGCTCAGTAAGATCAAAACTAAAAGCACACATCTTTAAAAACACTTGGAAGGCATTACAATCAAAACAAAAAGTAGCAGAATTTTTATTATTGTCTTATCTTGGAAATATCACTTAAAAAAAACCAGGAAGGAAACCTAACAATTTTCTCAGGCATACATGTTCCAGGTAGAATCAACAGATAACTCATCTCATGTGTCAAAAAAAATCCCAAGAGAAGTTCCTCTCAATTCTATTAATAGCATACAGCCAGCATCACTCTGTAGATTCCAGTCCTGTTACTGGCTCATCAGAAACTGACTACCAAAAATGTTTCTAGTTTGCTTCAGTTGCACAGCTGGTTTGGTTTTTTTTTACAGGAATATGAAATGATCAAATGGGAGTGAGTTTTCAGAAACATGGGTTTTATGTCAGAGAAAATAAATTTAAAAAAACCCCCACTAAAATTTAAAAAAAATCATAACAAGTACCAAAACAGTTTTCCAGTAAATATAAATTTGCAGATACACTGTATGAAAAAACTATGTAACTTACTCCCTGCTTAGCTCCTAGGAGTCATTAGCATTAATTAGAGTGGTAGAAAACCTAAGCAACAAAACTTGAAAATGGAAAACTTCATTCCTATTTTTTCTTATGACTAATTCTGTTGCTTTCCACTAGTTGAAACCTGAAATTCAATCTGGGAAGAATGAGTTTTACAAGTGTTAGGTATATTGACATTGCTGATAAGTAACAAAACAGTTGCCTCAGTTAGAGATGAACCAATTCTCCTAAAACAAAAACTTACTAAAGTTTATTGTCAAAAGGTAAATAAGAATAAAAAAAAAAACTGGATAAAATATCCCTATTATCATGATGAACTTGGCTTACCTGGCAGAATGGACCAGGGAGTGAAAAATATAAAAAAGCAGTTTAATGCACTGTCAATTCTACTTTTATGCTCTCTGCTTCAACTGTGCTTTCCTCCAATGAAAACTCTCTCTCAAAAAAGTGAGATATCTCTTGATAGGCCTGCTATGTCTTTCAGAAATGTGATAAAATAGGAGAACTTGTGCAAAGGAGATAAAATCTCATCCTGTGAAACTTTAAACTATATCAGGGCATATCCTTATGAGATGCAGGGGTGCTACAGCTCTGACAAGTAGCTGCTAGACTGAAAAGTCAACCCTGGAGTGTCCCTGCTTCAAGAACATCACTTCCTGCTCCCCACATAGGACAGGATATTGGGATTAGAGGAACAACTTCATGCAATAGATTAGGTTCTTAAAATCCAAACTGGCTTCCCATTGTATAAGTTAAAGAAAGCCAGCTCCAAGGATACCTTACACTAAGGCACAAGGGTACCATAATGTAAAACTCGTATTTTTAATATCCACATATATAAAAAATAGGATTGTACTCCACTGAAACGTAGCTAGTGTGATTTTTTGCCCAGGATTTTGAATATTTATTTACATGATGCAAAAGGCACAGTAATTTTACATTTAGAATTCTATTCTTAGCCTAATGGCCATTTTTTTTCTGAGGTGATTTATTCCTCCATGAATCCTGAAACACCTTTTCTTAATAAATATATTTTAGCAGTAAACTGAAAAGGGAAGTCCGTTAGCAGGAAGAAAATAAACAGAAGTTTGCAGAAGTTGGCAACATAGATTACTCACAGTACTTGTTTCTCAGCACAGAGCTGCTGGAAAACTACTTGATTTCTGCATGTTTCATTTTCTGTAAGTATTTTCACTGTAATTCCCAGAGTAAAGAACTCTGAATATGTGGTAAAGTTGTGCAAAAGGTCACTACATCCAAAGAACAGCTGTTTGCTTTCACTAATAAAGAAAAAAAAGACCCTGCACTGAGAAGTGACCATAAATAGGCACAGCATACTCCTTACATAGGCAAAACTCAGAGATTTCAGTGGGAGTTCTGCCATGTTTAATGCAGGATAATACTGCTCTTTCACAGGCAGGATCAAGGAGGAAATAAGCAAAGCACAGGCAAATCCCACAGGATGTCCACACAATTGTTCCATACCCAAAAGATGGGAAGGAATCTAATGTGAAGCAATTTCAGTGATACAGCCGCTGAGTGACTAATAGTTCAAAATATCAAGTTTCCTACTGCATGGCTCCAGTTGGAAAAGCAGCCAAGAAAACATTCTTACACATAAAGATGAGCATGAGAACTTTGTTTTGTGGATTTAGGAGAGGAAATACAAGAAAAAAACTTCTCAGAAAATGACTGTATTTAAAACTGTACTGCTTGTCAGGGCAAGGGGGTGGTGGGTTTCAGCCTCTTTAACAGATGTCTGCAAATATTCACCAGCAGAAGTACAAAAAAAAAAAAAAAAAAAAAAAAAAGAGCTGTGCAAGGCTCTNNAAAAAAAAAAAAAAAAAAAAAAAAAAAAAAAAAAGAGCTGTGCAAGGTTCTGGGAGTTAACTGACCTCCACTTAATGTACCAACTACATGTTTAGTCTCAGAAACCCTCTTTAATCCCTCCATGGATCTGCAAGGCAGGATCCCTGGCAGAACATCAGAACATCTGCTGATCCTACTTCTGAGTTTGGTTGTCTGCTCCCACTAGAAGTAAACAATATGATCTGGCCTCTAATCCCAGCAGGTTCAGTTCCTGTTTGCCTACTGCTTAACCCATAATAAATTTCACCTCTGCTACTGGGACAAGCCTCTCTACAGACACTTTCCACACCTCAAAGAGTATAATTTCATTTGGAAAATATTACTACAAATAATCCTAATGAAATAGTTCAGCATTAAATCTCAACCTTCTTAAAATAAAAAAGGTTCTGAAATTAGCCATTGAAGTCAATTAAAATAAGTTATGTGGTTTGTTCATTACAATTACTCTATAATTAATCTTTTTGGCAGTGACATTAGAGAGCAAGTAAATGTTTTTAATCAGTTAAGATGTTAATTTAATGACCTTAGTTCCATCTTGAAATCTGTCATATATTGATTGCCTCATTTATTTTTGTCAATATGTGCAGTGACATTAAAAGTTCCATAAATTAGCTTTTAAAGACACTTTGGGAAAAAATCACTTTCAAAATCCAATATTCAAAACTTACTGATCAAGAAGGGAAAAAGCAAAACAGAGAAAAATTATCACAGGTAATCACTTGATCTGAATCTACTGAAGAGAAAAAAATTTGAATGCAACAGTGATTTATGATACTACTGATTTAAAAAGTAGTTATCATGCTGGACTTTGTATGTATATAATCTGATTTTAAAACCTAAAATTCTTCTGAGATTCTAGAGGAGCATCCATCACTCAGAGCAGTTTTAGAAAGCATGAAAATCAGCAAAATGGTAGTTTCTTTTTCCAATACCACATTACCCGGTTTTTAACCCAAAAAAGTGCGTAATGGACACAAGGAAGTTTTAAAAATTATCTCAGAATGCAGTCATCTCATCAAGAGCAATTCTGGAACACTATGCACTGCTCATAAAATTTTTTTCATTAAAAGAGAAGGAAGAACAGCAGTAAGAATCTCAGTGCAGGGCTGAAACTGACCTGTTACTAGATAACACTCTAACATAACTTTGTACTGCATTAGAAATAAAGAATTTGGCCTCATTCAATCAGAAGTGTAAGAAACTTTTATGTTCTTCCCTTAGGAAGTGCCTAACACCACATGCTTTAAGGACTAATGAAGGAAAAAATTCTCAGTTTGATACATATAAAAAGGAATACAGACAACACTTTCCAAATCTTGAGCCTGCACCCTTCAGCGTATGTTCTCTCTTTGTATTTAACACTGGAATCATCAGATATTAAATGGCCCAAAATTCACCATACTTCCATATTTTAATAAAATTTTAGGTTCATTAAATCAAAGAACTTTTATTAATATCTATTTAAATTTACTGTTGACTTTAAACTGCAGATTCATCAACTGCACAAATCTATGTATCAGATGACATTGCAAGATATAATCTAAAATACTGCTCAATCCAAATTTTCAACAATTTGGATGGCAGAGCTTTTGTTGCCTCAGTCACAGAGACAATTGGAGGTACTAATAATTTTTTTAAGACACAGCCTCCAAAAGGACCTTTAAATTGGCCAGTTTAAAGACTGCACATTCTGAATTACCGTTCACATTTGATAATTTTTCCAGATTTAGCAGATGGAAATTAAAACTGTTGTTTGTACACTGGAGGCAATCTCAGACAGGTTTACATACACATACAAACCACTATACTGATGTACTACAGACATTTTGAATACTTGATAATTCAACTCAGTCATGGCCCATAAATAGCAAAAGCAAAATGTCTAATGAAACTGAGTAACTCACTAAAAAAGTAAAGGTTTTCTGAAGGATTTCCTAATTCCAAAGGCACTAGATCATTTTTTTTTCAGTGCCAGAAGTGCACCACAGAGGGAATGCAGCAGTTAATCTATTAGACATGGGAAAACAGACTGAAGAAAAACTTAGGTGTAAGCTTAATTCTCACACTACATTAGAAAATATCCTTTCTAAACTTATCTCTGCTGCTGTAACAGTAAGAACAGCTATATATTTAGTAACTGATGTACAAGCCAATAGCAGTACTTTAAGGCATCTTCCTGAACCCCACAAACAGCACATTTCAAGAATTCCAGCAGAATATTGCCATACTGTCATAATTTAATGTACAAACACATTACCATCATCTTTTGAATGATTTTCAGTCATAGCCCTACTTGTAGCATATAGTAGTGACAAAAACATTGGAGCCTACATCTTCTAGTTATGTTAAATTATGGGGTTAAAAAGAAAAATATCTGCTCAAAGCATGGATACATCTTTTTTCTAGTAAGTGGTTTCATAAATATTTTCAATGATTTTGATCAATATTTTTGAATTGCCCAGGCATCTAGCCAAATTCAAAAGGAGAAAGATTGCTCCAAATCCTAGATATTTTATGAAGGAGCTCAGTACTTTCAGATATGCCAGGCTTCATTATATAGAGGATTGCTTCCTTACCCCAATACCATTTACACCCTATTTTTATCCTTCATAGTTGTTTCCCAAAGAAGACATGTAGCACTTTCATTGTACACTGAATTCAGACTATTTTTAAGATTATCTTATCACTAAATGATGATACGTTTTTGCATATAGAAGTGCAATTGGAAAAGTTATTGCGCTAATGCATTTCAGCTGTTAGCAGCAGAGCTGGCTAAATGAGTGGCCAGCATTTATTACCAAACAAACTTGTCATAAATGCAATCCATTACATCAATAAGGGAAATATCATGCTCCTTTTGACACTCATCTTTTTTCTGCCTGCTAGGAACTCTAGTTATGAGTTTCATTGTGCTGAGGACAGACCAGTCTTTTCCATACACTTACCCTCTGACAGCATGAATAAGTCTCAGTGATGGATAGGCGGTTCGCACTTTCAATTTATTCTTAAGGATTAATGCATTAACCCACTCCACATGCTTCTCTCCACCTTTGACCATGAAAGCTGGGATCCAAAGGACACTGTCATTCAGCATGGATAGTCTATGCACAAATTTTTCTCTGTCACTCTCATTCCGAAAGCCTCCAAATGCTCTTTGTACAACTGATGGGTTCATGGTAATAAAATCAGATTTAGTTCCCACATCGGCAGCAAACTCCACCACAGGAGCTAGATTGCACCTGAAGAGGAAGAAATTAATGGAAAAATGAAAATAAATATGAAACATTAACTCAGAAAAATGTGTGCATGAAGGGAAAGCTAAAAATGAACATGCAAGCCCAATTCAATTTAATGTGAGAAAGAAATACCAGTGATAACAGGTGTGATAACACAAAGTATTTTACTCAAGTTGGACAAGGATCAGACAAATTTTTAAAAACACTAAGTGTGCAGAATGCTGTGAGAAAAAAAAAAAAATCCTGTTTGGACCCATTTGGAAACCATCTCATCATGCTCTAGAAATGCATCAATATCTAGAGCAGCTCTTGTGAATTATATGCTTTCTTAAACTTATTATCTTTCATTATTCATTTATCATCATGTTACCAGCGGCTCTCACACAAAGAAAGCCACACTAGCAAAATTTAGGAATAATTTATACAATTTAGTCCATGCACTTTACTTACAACACAGTATTCAAATATTATTTATAAACTAACCTTACCCCATTCTTCAATGAGTTTTTGGTACTTTTGGTTTTGGTATTATCACTGCAGTTGATAAGACGTTTAGAAATTTAGTATTTTATTTGACTTAGAACTGTGATTTTTGGAAAAAAGTATTAAACTTCCAATTTTTCGTTCATATCTCATTTGCAAACCTTCTTTAATTTTGCAGTAGCTCTGTGTCTTTTTCCTAAGGCTGAGAAGTTCTCATTATGCCATTGTTCAGCCAATTTTTACCCAAATTACACAAATACATACAGATGTAACAACACATATGCGTTGAATGCAGGTGACAAAACTCGATTCAAAAATCAATTGTGATTTCAGCAACCAGTATGATCTGGCTGAAACAAATCATCTCCACAACATCCTCAGTGATTAAGCCTGTAGATGGTATGCCCCAAAAATGTATTCTGACACAACGCTATTTTCATAACTTAACAGACTGCTCTGTTGAGGCAAAGGATGGTAAAACGCAGTGTTGGAACAGACTCCTCCAAAACATTTGCATGTTATCACACTTCTAATATAAACAGTATTCCATTAATTATGCAATTTTTTATCCACTAGCTTATTCTAATGCCAGATGTCCAGTGACATAAAGATAAGTCAGCATTACTCAACATCAGTTGATGACCTAGTCCTGATAATGCTAATTACCCAGAAAATAATTTTCATTACGTAATTTTCAGGTTAAGAAATGGTCCTATCTTCTTCAGAAAGACATTCTGAAGACTATAAAGTAAATATGTTCCTAGGAGATAAAGAAGTCCAAGTTTCTGATAACATGTGGGCCGATGTAGGCTAAGGAAATAGATTTACATCCTTCATTATCTTTACACATCTATTCCACAAACAATCTGCATGCATTTCAGGCTGCTAAGAGTACTATCTTCTAGAAAATGGTAGTTAGGGCATGAGAAAAACACCCACTGAATTTAATACTGGCTTTGTAAATTGTGTCTGAAAACCTTAATGCACGAACTTACAACCTGCCATTATTAAAAGTTTAAAATCTAAAAATAAACATGATAAAATAATCAAACCAAGTACTTAAAACCAACCAATCAAATCCACTGAATTACTGCTGCTTTTGAAAATAGCTCTTTTAAGTGCAGATTGCACAACATAAAGAGGGATTTGTATAGTGGGTATGTTTTAGTAGTCACATACATGCACATGATGAAATCTATTACTTAAAAATGTAAGACAGATCTTGACATTGCAAATCCTGCTCTGAGTTCAGGGTAACTTTGAGGAACAGACCATGTATGTATCACCATCACCTTGTTTATAAATCTGTATGCCATATGCATACATTATATATCATTACTGTTACATCAGAAGTACTTCAGAAAATAATGAGCAATCCAAATACACTCAGTAACAGGACTGCAATGCATTACCACCCTTATTGTAAGATTTCTTGCTTACAATTAGTGTGAATCTAACCATCTTCCCTTTAAAGTTATTTCACCTTTTCCTGGTGCAACAAGCTGGCCTAAAAAGTTTTTCCCTATATTTCTTTTATGTTTCAGGGCTAATGAAACTGGCCCTGAGTGTATATAGCCTTGAGTGTATGTATAAAGCTTTTACCTGTTTCAGAGCTTTTATCTTACCTTCTAATGCACCTTTATGCTATCATAATGTTGTTGGAATTTTTAAGTTTATTTTGTTAGACGTCATTGACCTCCCACCAATTTTCATGATTCTTTCAAGAAAACTTCACATTCAGAGGCAAACATAGATATAGCAATTTTCTTTCACGTGCAATGAAGAAGCCCATTAACTGAAAAACTTTGAATTAATCAAAGCACTACCCTTCCCTTGTATTTTCAGTTCTAGCTAATTTGTCATAAGGCACAGAATGTCAAATATAATCACAACACAGATGAAATAGTGAGAATGTTTCTGCACCAAAAGCTTTACTATTACATGCCTAGGGATTTATTCACCATAAATAAAACCATACTTTCATTTTTTTAAGGAAGAATATATAGAAGATTTTAATTTATTGAATTTCCTCTTTCCTCACATGCCACATTATTAGTATTTTGCAATATATGAATGCATATGTACAAATTTCTTGCAACATACCATCACTTTCCATTCATTCTAAAAACAACTTCAGTGTTGTCTTCATGTCAGCATGCAAATAAGCAGGCTACAGGTGAAAGCTGAGCAAGACAAACTTGCTATGTTACTGTTACTGAGAACATAAAAACAGTAACTAAGAGTCATATTGAGCATTGAAGATTGACTTAATTAAGCAAATAGCTGAAAATATGAGTATTGATAATACATCACATTAAAAAAAGGTTTGTAAATCTCCTAGACTTCCTTCTCCTGAGCTGTTTCCAGACAAAAAGATGGAATGAGTTTTCTCCCAGTAAAAATAATTTTCTAAAATAATGGTTTTTATGGGTTCCCTAGCTATTTTTTCACATTAACAAATTGTTTCAGTATATTGTTTGAAATGAGCAGTCTTACGGGTATTTTTTTCTATATAAAAGCATTGAATCAGAAGCTCTAACTACTACTTCCTTCCCTTGCACAAAACCAGCAAATAATTTGTGCCCTTACATCTTGTAAGCAGTATCTATGGCAGAAATGCTCAGAAAATTATCTAATGAGACAAAAATTGATACATTTGAGAGCGGGCATTGAAAAAAGACCTAAGTGCATGGGAAACATTCATAATTCATGTGATTGGCAGTATCACAGGCAATAATATCCATGGTACCTCAAATTAATGCTGCAGTGCCTGTACTTCCCATGACATCAGGCCAGACCATAAACAAAACCTCTGCACAGCAAGTTACTCTAAACTTAGTACTAGGCATCAATTATATTATTTAGGAAATTGCTAAGCTTATGGAGGCACCTAACTTACACAAATACTATGTTCAACCATGATACTAAAAGGCAAATATATCTATAAAATATTCCCAGTAAAAATACAGGGGTTCCCACACATGAGCTTTCAGTGTGACAAAAAAATATTTCCAACTTTAAAAATGCACTACAATGCTATCACTAAAAAGAGCTCTGGGATAAAAGGGAAAAATTAGATAATGTCTGAAATACCATGTAGTATTTGAACATGCGTAAAACAACGGAGATACTAAGACACACAGACCAAAAAGTCCCAGGGACTGAAAACCTGCTTCTTCCACAACCACCCATTGCATGCATTAGTTACAGTGGGATACATTAAGAAAAAGTGTGGGGAAAAAACTGCTAATGGCTGGAGTTGTATGCCATGAGAAAAAATTGCAGAATGGACTAGGTGCTTCTACACCACACTTTCACCAAACCCAGGGTCTGCTATGCCATCTTTATGGCCCAAACAGCCATAACATAACAGTCTTTTAGAGAGTAGAGCTTAACAAAATAATGTAATCAAAATCACAAAAATATGCTCAAATCAGAAGTCAGTTTTTCCATAGAGACTCAGTTCAACTTGCTTTGTCACTAGTAAGTATACAGATCATGTATATGTACACAAAGATCCAGTACATAGTATTCATAGACCATATTTCAAGTTAATTTTAAATATATGTCATTAACATTTCCTTGAGTAAAATGGCTATCAGTTCCATTTTGTCTGACATTGAGGACCAAAAGAATATTCTACCTACAGCAGAATAATGCAAGAAATGACCATGAATCTGTAAACTTCCTAATCTTCTAACAATTGGTGGAGTTCAGGTTTAAAATTGAAATAAATACTTTATAACAGTATAAAGCCACTGGGAAAAAAGTGATTTATACCAATGCTTTGTTTCATCCTTCTCTTGGTAAATCAAAGCCAAAAATATCAGTTACACAGTAATAGCCATTACTCATACATTCTGAGAAGACAAAAAATGAAAATCAGATTGTTGCTGGCAGACATATTAAATATTTCTGAAACATAAGGCATTATACCTAGATTAGTGTCAATAACATACATTCCCTCCTGAGTAGCCTGAAAGGTTATGCATCCAGATTCATATCCAAATTCTAAATAAAAATAGTAACCTTTAATTCAGTAATTCGTGCCATTTTAAAGAAATAACTGGACATGAAAGAAAAATTAAAGGCTTGAGCAAGCAGGAGAGGAAAAAAAGAACTCAAGACTGAAGAGAACCTCACAGCTGGACTCCACTCTACTCAATAGATGCAAGAAGAAAATTGCCCTAATACTTGTGTGTATATAGCATATGTCCTCACCTCGTTCTCCAAATAAAGGGGTGTAGCAGTGCTGTGGTAACTTCGACACATACACAAAAAAGGGAGATTTACAAACTTCCTATTTCCTCCAATAAAAGTAATTATTAGTAAATACTTCTTTGGCTACTGAAAAACTAAAATTGCTTCAAATTAACCATATGAATCTGGAATAATAGTGAATCCCCTAACATACCCACTTCATCTCAGTCCCTATCCATGGCACAGTGGATGTTGCATGAGAGCTGCAAGGTTAGAGGCTCAGGTACAGCACTGCAGATTCTATTCACATGCAACAATCACGAGAGGTTTTTGGTATGTGCCATGTAAAATATTGACATGATATATCCCTTCACAACACAAGTTCACAAAAATACTGAATTTATTACTTCAGTATGAAGATGTTTTTTGTAACAATAGCTGCTAATAAACTTCACTAATTCCTATTGCCCAGATTAGAACTTGTACTGGTAATCAACAAATTCTTTCTTTGTAGCATCTCCCTTAAAATAAGTGACTGAAATCCAAGTTTTCATCAATGGACACAGCATAGTGGAGTGTTAGGAGAAGTCTACGTGGCATTCTAGACAGAGCTGTAGAACATATTATTTACATCTTAATTGTGTGCTGTTGCAAAACTACAACACATGGATTAGTTTTGCTGTTCTTCCCAGTGCTATTCCTTTGACAACAAAATAAAGCAATGAATTCCCATCACTGAAAGGGGTTTTTTGCATATATAAAGAAGTTCAGCCTCTTCAGCCACAAAAAGTACAGCAGAGAAATACTGAAAACTATATTTTAATTAATGAAAAACTAATAAATAGAACCTAGCAGTATCCTGAACACATGTACCTTAGCCTTTTTATGTGAAAATACCATCACATATTACTATCTATAAAGAGAATATTCTATAGGGCAATCATGAAGATCTACAGAATTGTTATAATTCTGATACAGAAAATTTAAAAAAAAATCTGCAACATTATGAGGACCAAAATGGTTACAAAAAATTGTTACCCTTGCAATAAATTCAGGGGAAAAAAAATTCATTGTTTTGGAGAAGCACTTTGGTGCTGTTAAAATGGAATGTAGAAAGCAACAGTAGTTTGAACTTTCCAAAATGGTGAACAGCTAAAAAAGCAGTTATTTAGATTAAGACTGTTCTGACTTTTCACCTCTTAAAACAGTCAATGGGGAAAAAAAGCATAGTGTTCCTGAGTTTTTAACTGTTTAGAAAACTACTAAATTAAAGGCTCTTTATTATCAACAACAGGGGTAAGTGACTTTAAAATAATAGTATCCTTTTTTCTCAGGATAGTTATTAGAAGATTCAAGGAAGATTCAGGTAAAACCTATCTGCTCCTCATGGGATAGTTATAGGACAAAGATTTATTTAAGCAGCCTCTTTAGAACCCATGATCATTTGTATATGGGTTTAAAGGAGTCACCTTCTACTGATATTTCCTGAGTGTTCTAAACTTCTGTCCTTAAATATTCTCCTAAATCATCTATTTAAAGACCCTACCACCCCAAAATGCAGCGCTATGAGTTAAGCCTTCTCCAAGGCTCTCCTGAGGTGGAGACCACCCACACCTGGCTGACTGGAACAATTCCACCAGCACTCCCCTTTCTCAGACACTCAAATCCCTGAGCAAGAACATTGAAGATGATGGCTTTCCTCTGCTTTCATTTAACGTTTCGATGTAGTGTGACAAGTTTTAGGAAGAAACAGAAGGCAAAAATAGAGCTGCCACATTTGAGATCTGAAAAGGGTCTAATGAGCTAGTCATGATGTTATTTCTAGAGGAGAACTCATGCTTTAAAATATGTGTGTTAAATTGGCAACTTTGCTTTCAACAGATTTGCTGGCTCCAAGGATTTAGCTCTACTTGGCACGAAGGCCATGGTCCAAGCAAGGTGTACTAAAAAATATTTGGAAATAAAAGCTGATATGAATTACAAAAAACAAGTTCAAGAATATAGGTAAATTAATATTCTAGATATCTTTATTCTGACAAATTTACAATGCTTTTTTTCCTAGCGCCTGAAGGAACAACACACATTAATGAAGCTACTACTAATCTCTTATTATTTATTTAAATTGCTCTCCTGAAATAAGGTACCACACCTCCATGGTATGATTAGGTCTGTCCTTTTCTTCTGCCTGACCAAATCTGCTGTCTTCTGCTCAAACCACATATGATGCTTGCTTCTGCATGTCACAATTCCCACAAAAAATCAATACACTAGGGAGAAAGTCAAAACAGATTATCCTCACCTACATACAGGGCAAACCAAGACATCTGTTAAAGGATGCATTCTTTTCTCTCAAAAGGGGAAAAAAAAGACTACAAGTTTTTTCATGTCAAATTCATTAACCACAAGGACGGTCAAGTTAAAACACAAAGTCAAAGAATGCTGGAAAAATAGAGCTGCATTTGCCCAGCAAAATTTTATCACCAGTGATGTCAGAACCATTCATTTGGTTCCTAAATGCTAGCAGAGTCACCAAGAAAAAACTCTAATGGGAAGAGTTGCAACATATAAACTAGGCAATTCAATCCAAAGAAAGAAGCAATTAGTATCTTCTCATGGCTGTTCCTTGTCAGAGCAGCCCTAATCTACTGAAAAAGCTTCACTCAACATGTCTGTTCTCCATACTGCCCAAGTAAAATGAAAGGGAATTTTTTAGAAGTGGTGTCACCACAAAAAAAACCCCCCACAGTATATTTACTAGGGTTTGTTTGACTGGTTAGTTTTAACCAAATAACTCTAAAACTGAATGTGGCCTCTGCTTTTGAATAGGTCTCATCACAAATGTAGAATTAAACTATTTTTAAAAATAAAAGTACTTATTCTGATTTTTGATACTGTTCAAATTCTGAACCCAAAGCTGAACAGTTTGGTACATATTGGCATCCAAAAGTAACTCCAAGTTATTACTTGGCAATGCTTAGTATTGGTATTTTACACTTGCCCAAAGAACAGCTGCATTTCTCAGAAACCCCTATGTAACCACCGCATTTCAAAACATACCACTTATCACAACAAGTTCATCTGCTTTCTAAGATGCAACAGCTAACTCAGCCCTGGCTTGGTAATTTCAGCATGAGAAAATACAGAAAACATGGGAATAAGATGTACTTATTCATCTAATCATCAGATATTTTGGGTATAGTATCAAAATGCAGCACACTTAAGCTCCGCACTGGAAGAGGGTAGTAGAGGCACATAGATCAATAGCTCCTAATGGGTATTAAAGTATGAGAGGTAAAAAGGAAAGGTACACAGGAAACAGAAAATAGTCACAGTCATCACAATTTGGGATTTTTTTTTAATAGTAAAGAGTCTCCTTGCCTCCCATTTTAATTAGATGGACCACATTTTCTACTGTTAAAATAGACATGACTTCACTAATCTTGTGAAACTTCTGTGTGTTTGTCCATTATTATTAACACCCTCACATTACCTTTAAAGAATATTCAGTCTATAATACTGCAAATATTGTTGGATATCCATTGTGTCCTCTTCATTGTCACAAGCCTTCAGTGCCAGTTTTATCATCAAATTAATGGTATTGTTGGTGTTAACTTTAACATAAGAACCGCTGCTCTAAGAAATAACTCTTAGAGACAAATTTCCTTCAGATCTCACCCCCCTCCTCTCCACCTCCCCCTCAAAAATACAATCAAAATCAAAGGAATATATTTAACCAGAATAGTATGACACACTTGTCACAGCATAACAGGCATAATGCACTTAGCATCAGAGGATTCTACAAAACTGTCCTTCACCAGCCAGCCTACACACTTGGATACGTTCAGTAACTTCTTTCAAGAATACCATCACAGGTAACACATAAGTGAGGACATTTTACTTCTAGAGAGATCAGATAAAAGTAAAAAGATTAAACGGAATGTCATGGTACATTTTAATATCAGACTCCTAACGGCAATATAGGCAAGTGCTTATGAAGCACTCCAGAACTTCATAATTACACCTTGTGATTACATATCGAGTGATGTACAACTTTTTCTAAACGGAACATCAGGAATCTAGGAAATTAACTCTGATTAATGATTTTTTTCTTTAACTTCTGTTACAAACCAATTCTTTGCTATTTAAACAGATGCTATACAACTATACATGCATCAAGACTTAAATAAATATCATACAGTTTCAATGATAATATGTAAATTCTAAAACATCTTAACTTTTATTTTGTAAATAAAAAGAAAATTTAAAAATCACTGCATTGAAACTCCCTATAGGAAGAAGGGCCAAGCATGTTATTCCCAAAACATCAGAGATTATTAATCACAATGTTGTCAGACTCACTAACATCTAGTTGTTATACAGATCACTTTAATTGTCATATACCATGAGAGATATTTCATGGAATCATAAAATGGTTTAGGTTGAAACGGGACCTTAAAGATTATCTAGTTCTAAATCCCCCACTATGGTCAGGGACACCTTTCACTAGACCAGGTTGCTCAGAGCCCCATCTGACCTGGCCCTGAACACTTCCAGGGATGGGACATGCACAGCTTCTGTGGGCAACCTGTGCCAGTCTCACCATCTTCACAGAACACCCACAGCACTCTCCAGTCTAAAGAACTGATTAGCAACAGTGATTAGCAACTTCCTAGTATTCCTACTAAGCTTCACCAAGTCTTAAGAATAGTAACTTTCTACAGTTGAATTAGTTAAAACCGTCTATCAGATATCATCACCTAGTCTCACAGCTGGTTAAAGAGCACGAGGATGACTGCAAAGAAATTCACCATATGATTTAAAGTAAAGTACGTACCTTGCCTTCTCTATAAAAATTTTAATCTTGAAAATCTAGCATCTAATTTTTTCTGTAGTCCCCTGTCCTGGAGTTATTTTATCTCCTGTTGCCTGCTTTGTGCCCAAAAATGGGTCCTATAGTTTTAAGCTAAGCCCAGAGAGAGAGAAAGAGGAAAGAGAAACAATAAGATTTTTGCACTGCCAGTATTTAAAAAGACAGAAATATGACTCTCGGTTTCTCCCAAATCGCGGCCTTTTCCCTCTAGAGAAAAAGAGATAGAGTACTTTCTTTGCTTTTTGAGCTAGCTCTTAGTTCGCTAACTGAAGCAGAAGTTTTTCCTGGAACTGTAGCTTTGTCTTCTAGAACAATTCAACTTTTCTCCAATCTAAAACACCAAAACATTACCCAGGCTGCCCCGCACTGCACTGTGGCCCAGACACCAGTTCCAGACTTGGAAAAAGACTGAACCACACCTACAGAAAAAAACTCTGAATCTCTCAAATCAGCAAAAAGTTTTATTATTTAACATTATTTGTTCTCTTCATGCCTGTTAACAACTTGCTTTTTAAATAAGAAATTTTTTCACCTTCTCTAAGAAAAATCCTTTTGAACCTGTAAGAACTCATAAAAAAATTTGCTTAAACCTACTCTTCATTAAAGGAAACACCCTTTCAGAAAGTTTTCTCCTAAATTTATCCAAAACCAATACATCCTGTTAAACGAATCACATTTAATCTCAGAGAGAATACAAAAGCATGCCACAGGTTAAATGCAGTTTAAAACTGCGGTAATTGCTTTTGGTTTTCCTCTGCACTAAGTAAGGATGATAGTTAGAATAACTAGTGGTACAAGTAAGACTAATAAAGAAAATGAAAGAGAAGTTCCTTCAGCTGTAACTTGTTAAAACAACTTTCAAATTAAATACAAACCTCGTGTATATTCTTATTTTATTTATGTACTGCAAAACTGTTAATTTTCTTTTCCATGTCCTTTTACTGTTTATTGTCACTATAACTTTTTAGGGTGAAAAAAGAAAAAGCAAATAACTCACAATGACTACTATTTCTATATTGCTTTCTGTCACAACCCTCCTGTTTTCTGCCCTTTCACCCTTCTCAAACCAAATCAATTGAAACATCTGCTTCAAAAGCAAAAGTACTAATGTCTTGCTCAGCATTTTCTACATAATGCCAAGATGTCAAATGAGGTCAGCTTTGACATGATCCATGAAATCCAAAGGCCCTCTATTGTGTGTTTGAAGCATGAATAGAAAGTGAAACATAGAATTTTTTCCCCCAAACTGCAAGAATAGATTCTTCAACCAATGTGAAGGAATATATTAGGATGACTTCCAACTACCTCAGTGGCATCCTGGTTTAACATCAATACACCATACCGAAATTTTACTACATGTTACACAAAAGTAATGTAGTAATTTACAAAAGGCCATGTGTGTTGACCAAAAGCTAAGAAAGAGTATTTTTAAAGGAGAAACCATTTTGCATTTATGCTACCAAGACTCTATAAGAATAATTTTGCCTGGAATAAGCACAGCAAAAAGCAAAATTAAGTGATGCAAACCTCTCCCCCTTTCTTTATTTTCACTGTAAAAATAATCTTCTTATCAATAATATAGGCACAGACTTAAATTTGAGGAATCACATGTTGATGGATACTGTTTTAATTTCAGATAATGCCTGTTATATGTACCTCAGGTTAAAACATTTCTCCCAGTTTTTTTTCAAGAAACGTAACAGCCTGCATCTTCAACAGCAGATGAAACCTTACCTTATTACAAAGTCATGGCTATCAATCTCTTTTCCACACCCACTCTTCAGAAGGATTCCAGAATTCCCAACAACTGCGCAGGTTTTAAATCGGCGATTTTTCATTGGGGAAACTTCAGGGAGAAGGCTGTGCAAATCCTGAGAAATGTTTAGAGTGCGACGTCTGTCCAGTACATAATGAATTACATCTCCTGGCTTGAAGCTGCTTTTGACCACTGAGACATCTCTTTCAGCATCCAAGAACTGCAGAATGTTCTTCCTGCATTGACAGAAAAATGCAGAGTTAAGACCTAACACTCCCTGCTCGAATGGAGTTTATCTAACAGCAACATAGACTGTACAAGGCATACAACACGAAGAAGAGGGCAGAAAGTATCAGCTCTACTAGGGTAATTTTTATGCTCTAAGATAAAGATAAAGCAAAGCTTTTAGAATGAAGTTCACACTGTGGTTACAATGTAATACACAAATACTACCCAACTAGAGATTAATGACTTGTACACAGAGAGGCACATAGAGAAGAAGGAAAAAAACCTGAAAATTTGAAGGCATACTGTGCTTAACCATCTTCACAAAATTTTGGAATTAAGACTTTTTAAAAAGGACTGTGGCAGTTTGTTTTTATGAAAACAAATTAAATACATGAGTATTTGTGATCAGGAAATGTCATCTCTTACAAATCAGCTTGGCTCAGAAATGGCCATGTTTTCTTATAGATTCTTATTTCACCATAAGAGTAACATTCAGTTAAGCACGAACTTCCTCCTAATTAACTGAAGTTTAGCTAAAGCTATCCTAATTAAGTTGATATGAGAACACACCCAGTCTTTTGTACCAATTTGAACAAAATCAGCTTAAAATATATTGCAAATTAAACCACCACAGCTCAGGGTCCAATCAAGCTGCTAGCTGAACTCAAAATCTCTTACAAAATCATCAACACTTAGAAACATTTATCATCTTTTCTGCAAATAATTGTTTAGACTATTAGACAGGTTTAGACACACATGACCAAATATGAGGGTTTAATAAACTACCATGTATCAAGTGAACTATGGCAGTTGAACAGCTGTATACTCCCTGCCACCCGCAAGAAACTGATGAAGAGTGTTTGCTTTTATGTCAGCTGAAAAGCAAGGTCATGGTATCTGCTTATGGGGCCATCAGGACGCTCTGCCTAAGTGGGGGTCAAGCAGCTCAAACTTGCCTCTATTTGCAAAAGTAATCAGTGCTGATGGAGAAGAGAGGTTCACCCTGCTTTTGGTGTTGAAGAATGCTGAGACAGGCCTGATGCATCAGTCCCAAAGTTAAACACTCTATTCTGTGCAGAACAGTTTTTCCTGACAGAAACTGGCACTGGTGAGGATGCAGCAGAAAGAGCTCCTGATAATGGAACCAACAAGTGACAGTACTGATAACTTAAGTAAAGCTGCTGAGTTGATGTATCTGACTGCCTATCACTTTAGAGTACAAAAGCCAGGGGCCCCTTTTTAATGGCAGAGAATTCTGACACACTCCTTCTTGGACGGAGTGTGTGTGTGCAGCTTTCTTCCTTGAGCGGGAATCCCCTTCCAGGTTACTCATTAAGGCTGAGTAAAAGACACTTTCCCATGGTCACTGGTATGGGTAAGTACCATCAATATCTACTCAACTATAGCTTTAATAGCTAGCTTTAATATTGTTGCTTCAATATGGCTTCACTAAACAGTGCACTAGAAGTTATAACTATATAATGTATTAAATAAAATTGATCTTTTAGTCTAATTATTATCATTATGACCATCGATAAATAATTTAATAACTTCATTATATTTGGTTTGTCATCCTTAATCTTGTAGGACAATGTTGCATAAAGGTTCAATTACACTTGCTCAGTCCTATAAACATCAACTGTTGACTGAGTCTGGGGGCAAGATTAGATCCAATTGTACCTTGACTCATCTCTGAGGAGTTTAACATGCAAGGGATTTAGAAAACAAGTTCTGTACCTCGTAATTCAGTGGAGGGATTATTTTCTAAACTCTGTCCAAAGTTTCCATTCTGCCCACAACAGGTGGGGACTGGGGTCCAAAAACTGGCACATGTTCAACACGTAGGTTCAAAAGAGATACTTAATGTCTGCAATGTAATGACTAATGTATGCAATGACTAATACCTGCACTGGCAATGTAGAGCAGTTTCCAGTACACCCTTGACATAAAAAACTGAAAAAATCCCTAAGCCCGAGCTGCCGGAGCCACTGATTAACTTAGGACTGCAAGTCAGCAAAGCTTTAGAAGCTTGCATCCATCTGTGAAGCAAGTATGTCTGTGAGGAAAGATCCCATCTGAACCAAGTACAACACTCTTACGGAGTGATGAGCTGGGGCAGCATGTTCAGTACATAACAAATCTGCTAGAAACTTTTGCCTCTGGAAGTCTAACAAGAAAAGAACAAAAACTTTACATTTTTCACTGCTGACAGTAGGTAAGGTGGAATTTAAAACAAAATGGATATTTTGTTGATTAAAAGAATGTTATTTTTGCATATTAAGCTTCTAGAGAAGAACTTCCATAGAGCACAAGCAAACAGGAAAAGATAGCTAGAAACGTTATTCTAGAAGTTGCAACATTCAGTCACAGCCATAAAGGTGAAATAATCCCCCACAAATTAAAAAGGATGAACTATAGAAACACCCATGCTCACTAGCCAGCTCTTGTCTTGCTGCCTCAAGAAGGAAGAGTATGTCTGAATCTTGCAACCAACACAAAATACCATGGAACTGATCTTAAACATAATAAAAGTGTTTTTTAAGTGATTCCTCTCATTTCCTAAACTTGGCCAAAAAAAAAAAAAGAGAGAAAAAAAAGAATATCTGGAATGTGTTGGGTTATCTGTTACAACTGTCATATATGAAGGAAGCAGCATCAGAGCAAAGGCTGAGGCACATGAGGGACTCAGAATAACAAAGCAGGACAGACAAACATAAAATCCAGAGCGTAGCTTTTGGTAAGGCCAGGGAAGGTATTTCAGTAAAAAGAAGATGAAGACTCAAATTTGGCCTACAAATCTCCTTGAGTTTGACAGCTTTACTTAGTGGGCACTCAGCAACAGATAGATTAACCGATACAAAACAAAAAAGAGCAAGCAAGAAGAATTGCCCAATCCAGAAGCATTAAAAATTACTGCAATTATTCATTACAGAGGAAGAGAGCTACTACAGCTGGGGCTGTAAAAGATTATATGAATGCATCAAAAGCTATGAACTTCAGCAGCCTATCTATCGAGAGACTTATTTCAATGAACTCTGACTTGAGAGGGGATGACCACAAATGAGTCTCAAAACCTAAAAAAATTATGTGAAATGTACAGAAACTAGATTTCTAACTTCAAAAAGTCAGATGATCACCAGAAGATTTGCTTTAGTGCCTGGTATCTAGAAAAAATTTGCCCTAACTGTCCACATTAGCAAAAAGTAGCAGCATTTGTGTATGAACACAGTATCTTCTAAATTATTTTAAAAAGTAAGAGGAAGGCAGTTAAGTTATGCAAACAGTGTCAAAGAAAGTAAAAGCACCTTGGCTTCCATTATTCATTTGGTTGCTTGCATTCAAAACTCATTTATCTATATGCTTATAAAAGTCCTCCAAAGAATTACACGTGGACCTGAATTAGAATCAGATAATCAGCCACTCACTTAACACAACTAAAATTTCCAAAATGTCTACGGAATTTATTTTTCAATAAAATGCTGAGATGGTCAGAAGTCACTAATTTTAGTATCTTCTCACATATTTTAAAACATTTTCTTATCGGAAGCTGTCATTAGTATATTTAGCTAAATGTGCACACAGGTATTGCAGTACCCAACAGAATCCTTGTACAAGAGGTATGCAATAATGCTAACATTGAAATATTTTTTATTGATTCATCTGGCTGTATCCAACTATCTTAGAGAAAGTCATATGATAAATAATGCAGAGTCCATGCTATTGTATTAAGTTCCTCTGTGCTACTGACTCACCTGTACATGGGGATAACAGTACTTCTGATTTTCACATAAGTGCTAAGAGAAAAAAAAATTACTGAGGGATGTAACAAATACTGAGCGTACGTACATGAGTGTCTCAGTAGTCTTGATGCTGATTAATAACAACTCTAAACCTCTGCTCTGTCCCACAAAGAGCACTAAAAACACACAAGGATATTCTGACTAAACAGACATGACAAAATAATGACAAGTAAGTGTTAACCCTTCAAGCTGCAAGTTGAATTCAAAAGTAAGCTTGAACAAAAGTAACCAAGGGAAGAAAGCATGATTTTGGCAAACCTTGAAGAAACAAGGTTTCTTCTGCAGTCTTAAGCTAAAATGTGTAAACAGTTGCATTTGAGGTGGTTGTCAAGTTTTTCATGACAAATAAACCTGTATTGGGGTGTGACCTGCACCATTTTGTGGGCAGCTGAGACTCATGTGACTCACCCTTAATTGTAGCCAAGCAGCTATCTGGAATATTTACATGACTCAAAAAAAAACCCCCAGTGTCATAATCTGTGGCTGACCTACGGTTTTTCTTTGATAAGCAGAAACAGAACTCCCTAATATTTAAGTACCAACTGAAACTCCCAGTTATCTGATGAGTTCATGCAACAGTAATGTCTCTGAACAGCTTTCCAAATGTTAAGACTATGTACTGCTCTGGGGCAACATGCTGAGTTTTTTTTCATGATGCATTTTTCTAGTTTTATTTTGTACTGTAGTCTTTGTACCACAAAACTATCATATAATCTCAAACTGTTCTTCATCTGCCTCAGAACTGTGTGAATGAAGATTTGACTTTTAAGATTATAAAAACATGTATTTTTAGACATCTTCAAGAAAACTGAAGTATTACCTCCAATGCTTTTTCTGGGAAAAATCATTTCTGTAGAGGGAGGCAGTGCCATAAATCATTGCTGCTGGACTTGAGTGAACCCCAGGTGTGAGAGGAAGCCTTTGGAGTGCATCCTAAGTGCCCAGAAGGGTTCACCAGCAATCACATTATGGTACAAGGGTGGACTAAGCATTTAATTGATCCTCCGTGTGCCCTCTGAAGATGTGCCTACAAGGCCCCCAGCCCATGGTTACCCAGTATGTCCCTAATAATCCCTTGTGGTGGAGACTTGACAACCACCCCAAGCACCTCCGTCAGTGCTTCCTTGGCCTTACTGAAAGCATAGTATTCC
Organism: Cettia cetti; assembly: GCA_013401135.1. Classification (NCBI taxonomy): domain Eukaryota; kingdom Metazoa; phylum Chordata; class Aves; order Passeriformes; family Sylviidae; genus Cettia; species Cettia cetti. The sequence continues at coordinate 9,782 of VZUI01023823.1, read as the reverse complement.
TCAGACCTTTCCCACAGCAGCTGAGGCTGCTCTTGCTCCTTATGCCTTGCTTAGGATTACACCTTATTCTTAGCAATAGCCTTCATTTACCTGAAGATAAGAAACCACTCAACCTTTTTTTTTAAACTTTTATCCTGTAGATTTCTAACCCCTCCTCTTGACGTCCTGCAGACTCTCTCATGACAGGCCTTCGACTTTCTAACCCTATCAAGTCCTGACTCTGCTTTGCACTCTGCAGCTGGAAGGCAGAAGGTGGCTCTCAGCCATTAGAATCACCAGGGACTCCAGCATAGATAAAACACAATTTTTTGCCAGCTAAATGAATTTAATTAAAAACAACATGAAAGAACAAACTCTGTGGTAACAAAAGGTCACAGCTTGCTCTTGTGCATGACTCAGAGTTCCAGCTCCTGTTGGCTTCTTGAGAAGGCAGTATTTGCACCTGTGCTGGGTTTTACTTTAGTCTGAAAGGAGTTTTAAGGAAAGCTCTTCCAGGAAAGAAGCCTTTAGAATCACAGGATAGCTTGTTTTGGAAGAGGACTTGAAATATCATCTAGTTCAACCACTAATTTGGATTTGTTAAAAACATACCACCTAACTGCAAATAATCCTAGGAACTCCCAACTGATGGAGGCCACACAAACAGAAATGCTGTAATATAAGAGAGTGGGCATGCAGAAGGAAGAGGACTTTTAAACAGATCGTGACTCAACTACTGCTTATCACAGGAAGGTTGTCCACATACCAGCTTCTCACCAAGATAAGCAAGGTAGAGTAAGATGGATTGGCAAGCAAAAATCCCCTGAGGTTTATTATGACTAAACCAGACCAGAGAACCCCAGATTCCAAGTCTTTGTCACAAAAATGATTGGAAGGAAACAGTGCAAATGGCTTCAGAACATTGCTCCAAAAGCTTCAGAGCAATTGCAGTGCTCCATTGCTGGTTTCCGTATTTACTGCTTGCACTTCAGAGACTTAACCGCAGCTGTTTCACACTAGCTTGTAGATGAAAATAGATAATAATCTGAACCTTCTGAAGGAGGAAGATGCTTTTTTTTTTAACGATGCTGCTGACATCATACAAGTTGTCACACTTTTCTGACAGGAAATATTCTCTGTTAAACTGCAGAGATACATACATTTCCAGTGTACTTTTAAAAAATTTTGCCTTCCTGCAATTCATGACATTCTTCTGCTCCTTTCAGCATAAATTCCTGTATTTATTTAAAAGTAAGTAAAACAAAGTCACAGACATCAAACTGTGGCTCGTTTCACAAAGGTCACAGACGTGCTGTTGTCAGCCCTGTTAGGAAGGCTTCCCCATAGAGGTTTGAACCATCTCAGCCACTTTACCTTCTAAAACTATAGCCTTCATTACAAATTAAGTTTCCTTATTTCCATAAGCATAAGGATAACCTTCACATTGCTACAGAGCGTAGAAAGGATTAAGGCTTAAAACCTTAGCAGATGGTAGACTCTTCTTCATGACTGAAATAATTCAGATGGAAAGGAGAGCCAAGAAAGCAGTCTCATTCTTTTTCTTCCCTTTGCCACAGGAATGATCAATTCCTCTTCAAAGAAATTGCCAGCAATGAGAAGTTAACATCAGTTGCAAAAACCACTCTCCCACTAAACCAGTCATTGTCAAGGCAGCACATTTCACAGTCTCAAGTAATTAGTAATACCCATAATTTCCACCTCAATCACAGAAAGTCTAGCTCTCTCCTCTTAAGCCTGCTTAGTATCTCCAAAGAGCTGCTGCCCTCCTAAGAGGGCTGCTACACTCCACAGACTGCCTTCTCTGGCTGCAAAGTCCTAGAGCACCAGAAACCCACCAGAAGCTTTCTGGCCTTCCACAGGGTCCTGATAAAGGAGATTTACCACTCATTGACTCCTATCTGAGCCTGGCCTTGCCAAGAATTCCTAAGGGTTTGAGGCTGACAGACATCACTAACTTGTGCAAAAATAAAACGGCCAGAGATGATGCCCACAAAGTCAATGAAGCAATAGCAAAGTATAATATTCTAGATGCCAATCAACAAGATTTGACACATCCCTGACCAAGAGTCCTGGCACAAAGAAAAAGTCACTATAAAACACTTTCTACATTTGAAAATTGCTAATGCGGGTGGCAAGCTGATGTAAGACACAAAAACATCTGTCATTTATGAAATATCTTTATGATGCACACTAATGGCTTCACTAATTATTTCTCCACTGCTTAGAATTGATAACCTTTTATATATTATTCAAAAGGCACTAGCTTGTTTATAGTTTCCCTCTTACTGTTACTTCCTGTGGTCAACCTCACACCACAAGACCACCAACCACTGTTCACGTTAACAGCTGCAATGCAGACTATGAATCATCTTCATCGTCTACACACTGCATGTAACATATTATGGAGGGCTGAGCAGTTACTTAAACCACAAGAATACTGTACAACTTCGCTAGACACTTTTAAAGTGAGTCCTGATAGGTAAGCCTAAGTGTAAAACTACAGCTAAAATGCTTCTTACTGCAGTAACATGGAAGAAAGGTGTAAACAAACCACCTGTAAAAGTGAGAGAATGCACATAATTTAATCAGCATCAGACTGAAAGACATCATAAGGGGTTGAATGTGGCTTTCTCAGTGAAAAGCACACCTGATATCCCTCCCTCACCACTGAGCACCGAAAGTGAAAGTAATATGCATGGCAGCACAGAGGAAAGACTATGCCTGGCAGGGAGCACTGACACCTTTTGTAGAGTTCATGTCAACTTTAGACCTTAAGTCACATTAATCTAAAACAATTTTCTGGTTCACACCTACTCTCTGCCCCAGCATTCACTAAGGTAGCCATCTCCTCTGAAAACAGGACTGGCAATATGGACTTCTAAATAACCTCAGCTTTATGCTTTCTATGGTACAAAAAATCTTACAGTGGAAGAATTACAGTGGAACCTCTACTTCCAGTGCTTAAGCCAGTGTACAAGATACACAGTTTTCTTCACTCTACTAAGAGACCAAAAAAAAAAAAAACCCAAACCCTTCCCTGAACAATATTTTTTAAAACCCCACATATAAAGTGCTTATTAAGTAAATAGTGATTTATTAAATAAGAGAAATTTTCTCTCTGGAAAACAATAAAGAAAAAAGTTATTTTGAAATTTATTAATTTAGTAGATTGAGATGATACACCTTGTATTCTCTACTGTTTTACCTTTTTGTCTGAATAATATATTTTGCATTTGAAACAGGTGGAAAACTGGCATAACCCAAGCTTAATTTTCACTCTTAATTTTAACCAAAAGGTTATTGTAATATTTTTTCTTGTTTGTTGTTTGGCTTGAGCAGCAAGGTGTATTGTTTTTAAATGGTACTGAAATATGATACCAAATTTTTCAGTAAAATGATTGAGAATAATTGTCTCTACCTATAGTCATTCATTTCCAAATCAGCTTACTTCACAAGCAGAAAAAAGCTGTTTTCTTTCCAACTTTCAGACTCATAACTTATGATACATACATTTTTGAGCTACCTTTATCTTCTACATGCTTTAGAACTAGGGACATAAAATAGCAGTCATTAAAAAATCCCTAAATTTCTCCTTCAGAGAGACCACGCATTTAGACATGGAAACAACATCTGTTTAAAGAGTTTGTAAACTGTCTTTTAATTAAAAAAAATTTAAAAGTAGACAGGGATATCACATAGAAGCTACATTTTAATTAGAACACATCACTATTCAAAATGTTAATATTCAGAAAATCAAGTCTAATCTGCTATGTGATTGTTGTTAAAAATAGTTACTTTCCCTCATTTCTCATAGAATGCAACACTTCTAGGACTCCACACTGCCAGTCCACGCTCCACATGCTTCTCTCATGGGCCACCTTCCTGATGTAGATGGGGAAGATACGACACAACACACCCAGAAACATCTTGCTACTCTTTGTGGCCACAACGTGCAGAGATCCACTGTAAAGACACACCAGAACTATCACTCAGTTTAGCTCTGCTACTGGGTTCCCCCCTCAGCATAAGTCTAAGGCTCTTTTTGGCCTTTCTGACATCAAGTAAGGAAACTGCATGAGACATAGCTATTGTCAGGGTCTGACCCTGTGACGTGGACCAGCCAGAGCCACAAGTGGATCCTAAACACTTGATGGCCCAGCTACCGACTCCTGCATCTCAGCTGTCTGCCTAAGCTCCCTCTGTAGTCAAGGGAGGAAAACTGGTATGCTCAGGATACTTTCACCTGTTCTATTTCATACCTTTAAGATGAGAGAAAATCACGTCCTAAAAGTGAGAGTTTCTCACCACTGACTGCAGAAGAGTTCTAGACAACCAGCTTAAATATGGACAATAATAATATAGACTGACTGCACAGGTCTGACAGTGACAGCCAGATGAAAACATTTTATTAATTCTCATGAAGGATGACTTGACTTTGAAGCCTAATGTAATGCAGTTGCATTTAACACTGAAACCTAAATAGACAGTTCAAAAACATCCACCTGCAAATGTAAATCAAATTACCGTTTTATACACCAAAGGAATTATAAAGCAACATGAATGAAAAGAATTATAGGTAAGGTGAAATGAAATATGTTTTTATTTAAGAAACTTACCTTATTTCCATTACCAAAGAAGAATTGATTTTCCAACCTCCTGCAGCATGTTGGAAGATTGAGGAGCTACCCTTTTGAATTATCTTATCAGAGCTATTGATCATTGATCTACTCAAACTCAGGTCACCATCTCTGCAATGCAATATAGAAAATACACAGTTACATCAAGGCTAACTCCAGCTTAAGTAATTTACATCCCAAGCATCAGCAATATATCTTTTTATTCACAACAATAACAAAAAGCAACTATGTCTTAGCTTTCTAAAGAAAATAAATCACAACAGAAAAAATCTATGAGACAGCTATCTGTAATAGTTGAATATGCAAATTAAGAGCTCAAATATGCTTATATTTGTAATGGAATAGACATAACAAGAACTACAATAACCTCTAAATTGTGGATTTAGACAAAATTTCATTATGTTTGTGAGGCAGATTCTGCAATTCTAGATTACAAATTTCTAGTACTAAACTAAGAATTAAGTGTTACATTTCAAACCTTTTCCCAGTTCATTATCTGCAATACTGGCTTAACAGATCTTTGGCCTCCTGTCGATGTTAAAGATTTTTAAGCACAGAATTCTGGAGCTTGATGGTACAAAAAATACAAAATTTCCCCAACACTTCATGAAACTTTTGCATGCATACACTCAAAAAACCCCAATTGTCTTATCCTGTCCATCAGTCCTATGATTATAGCTTTCTGGCAGGGTAGCATTAAAAAATAATTTTTTTTTAAGTAATTTTTGCGTGATGACCACTGAACATCTGGTGAGCTAGCACAAGTTGCAGTGATATTAGCCAACAGGATCACATAAATGGGACAGAGAAGTACAGACACTGTACAAGCACTACTCAAGCTACAACAACTCAAGGTGTTAGGACTAAAACTCATTTTTATCTCCACATCTTCCCATTATCATCCATAGTGTTCCCTTTTAGATGCCAAAACAATATTCAACTGAGTTCAAACACAGCTGTTAATCACAAATATATCAAACTTGTTGGATATAAAAATCTACCACAAAAAACGTCTTGCAACTCAGGTATGCACGGGACAATAATATACAGAAACCCATTTATCTGTTAAATAAGCAGAAATACTGCCAATAACAATTAACTTAACTTGGAAACAGAGTATCTGACCACAGCCCTTCAAGGAACAAAATGGTAAAGATGTGAGACTGTAAGCTTTCTGGGAAATGCTGAGTTGTGTTTTTCTGTGGCTGTAGGTTCTGATATAACAATTGGATCACTGCCCTTAGTAAGAAACACAGCAATATTACTGCTGTATATAAAGCAATAATATTTAGTAAATTATACAACAGGCTAAACACAAGCTAACCTGCAATAAGGCATTAATTGAGCTAAATGAACAAAACCGGTAAAATGTAGCAGTTTCCAAAATGTTCTGTAATTGCAAAAGCCCTTATAACTAACAAACCAGTATCATACACTTGACCAAAACCATCCTGCATAACTTGCAGCTCCCTTTCTCCCCATGCCAACGCCCTGCAGCCCAGACATCACACTGATGCAGAGGTAAGGCTGCCACCTACTGAAAACCTACAACTTTAGGTTCAAGACAGTATGTAAATTACCCAAATCCTGTTAACCTGAAGGCACAGGAGGATGCTAAATCCAATAGCCAGAATCCAAATGATACTTCTTCCAATATCAAGGTTTTTTATTCTCTAAAACTTTTCCAAAATGTAGTAACATCAATTACATATGTATTCTTGCATGTATTTTCTAGATGCATTGAGTGCATGAATCTACAAACTACATCCAGGTAAAGTTCTCAGTCTTAGATCCTTAGAGACATCTCTACTTTATTCTAGGTTAAGTATTATTTAGTACACACCTGAATAGCAAAACAAGTGACAAAACTTCACAACAAATGCATTACCAACACTTAAACCATAGTATTTGAAATGTGGTTGATTTCCATAGCCACAATTTGCCACTGCAGTGAGTTACATGAAGTACATCGAAGAAAAATGCTAAATTATGTTCTTATGAAATAAGGTCCTAGGCACTTAGTGTTAAAGTTATTAGTATGAACACAAACGTGCTCATTTAGATCTTCTCCCTTTCACTGGATTAACTTTCACTTAAAGCAATATTAAATAAACAAATAAAAATCAAAGCTTTCTCCAGGTAATTCTTCATTGTGTAAATAAGTGAAAGAAATTTGGATAATTTTTTATCTTCTAGAAACATTGCAAATCCTCTCTGATATAAATAAAAGAGCTGCCATACTGTTGACAGCATCATGACAGGTGACATGCCAGCATTCACGTTGGATTACCTTGCCTTGGTAATCAATCAGACCCATATAAGAAGACTTATTTCTCGTGAAGATAGTTCATTAAATAATGTAACTGCCTTCAAGTGTATTCCATATCAGTAGAAGAAGACACTGCTTAAGAAACACTATTCTACACATAACATGCATGATAATTACTTGCTAAACCTTTAAAGGGACATTACTGTCTATTTGAAGCAGGACATGCTTCACAGTAATTGTCCTAGTACACTTTTCTATGGGAGCACACAGCTGGTTTAAAGTTTCTCATGTAATTTAGAACTGTATATAGTCAGCCCATTTTGGATTGTCTAGGATTTACCTCTGGTGCCACTAATAACCATAAAATAGGCCACCTCGCCCATCTGTAACTTCTGAAAGTAAAACAACCCATGGAGAACTAACTTAGCTTGCCCGCACAGCCAGTCAAAAATAACCCAACGTTCCAAACACCTAATTCAGGAGAAAGATAAGTGTAACATCAACAGGGGCAGCAGTTATGAGCAATACATTTTAGGGTACTTTTTCTGCTTCATACAATAATGAATGGGATGACAGGCTGTGAAAAGAAAAAAAATTTCAAGAGTGAAAGTGAGTAGTACCATACTATACAACTAGTCTCCCTGATAAAGAAATAGAGATATCACAAAACGACGAGTCAGAAGTATATTACTGCTGCATTTTAGAAGGTTTTTTAGGAACATATTTATTTATAACTTGTTATACAAGGAAACTTGTTTCCTTTCATTTAATATTAAAACAACAGTTCATTTTAGTAAGTTTTAAGTTGTGTCAAACTGCGCAGTAAGATGAAGGCCGTTTTTTCTTTACAAACTTATATAAAGTAATTTCTGAATAATTTCATCAGTTCGTTCTAGTCTGAGAGGAAGGAGCGCATACTAAGAAAGAGGGGTATTAATGACAATTCTACCTCACACGTTCATTTTCACCTGCTTTCACACAGCTGTAACCCCAAAACTTCAAACTTCTGTACATCATCTAAAAATAGCTTTCTACCTTTGTAGTAGAAATCGGGATACACCCAGGCTGAACAAGAGGAAGAGATACCAGCAAATTTTGAAAATCTTGAGTAGCAAAGGAGGCAAATATTGCACACAAACAGGTGAGGACAGCCCCTGCTCTCAGCACATGCCCGGGCCACAGCTGCCCAGCCATGCCCAGCTGCCTGTGTCCCCCTCCCTCACCAGACTGCCTGGGAAAGAGGGATGTGCTTTCTGTCCTTAACTCCGAGGCCAAGTAGACTGCCTCAGCTTCCTCCAGGCCTGTACAGGTACTTACAACCCCTCTATGCCTTCTCCTTAAATTAAGGCAAGGGCTTACTACACAAGAGGACAAAAATCTGCTGTGAAAGAATTCTAGCCACAGTCGACGTGCACAAGCAAACAGCGTAAGTCCCTACTTAGCTTTTACTGATTAAATTAAATTACCAATAAATATATGCAGATATGCACAGTAGTGAAACCAAAATCTTATACACCTCCAAGGAAAAAACAGTTTTGCTGAAAATCCAACATCTCTAGAGAACAGCTGCAAGTTGGGAGAACATCTCTAGAGAACAGCTGCAAGAGGGAAGCAGGCATTCATGTACATAAAGAGAAAGCTGAGGTGCAAACAGAAGAATGGCAAGGCACTCTGCCTTTTGTCTTCAGTCAACGACAGGCAGCAAAGGGCAAGTAGGTAACAGACGGTCTCAGCGAGAGACCGCCCTTTCCACTGGAGGAAGCTGGAGAGCCAAGGAGGATGACCCATACTTCTCTCAGAGCAAGAATCCTTAAGAAAAAGCCAAGTTAAGCAAAGCTCCCAGGCAAACTTCAAAGACGGAAGCAGGCGTTCACCTGCATCCCAGCACGCTTGCCTGCGAAAGGCAAGGAGCCGAGGCACAACGAGCTCCGCCGGCCGCCGCCGTCGCCACCTCGGGCCGTCCCGGCCTCCGGGGCAGCCGCGGACAGGTGAAACTTCCCAGGAGAGCCCCGTTACGGCGGCTGACAGGCAATCTCAGAAGCAGGGCAGCTCCCGTCCTTTCCCGTGCACTCGCACCCACCCTGCGGCCGTCGAGCCCCGGCAGCAAGCCCCGCTCGCCATCCGTCCCACAGCGGCATCCGCGCCCTCCGCAGTGCCCGACAGCGAGAGCGCCGAGCTGCGCTGGCACCGCAGGCTGCGGGTCACAGCCCGGGCAGCGCCGGGGCACCTGACAGCCCAGGTGGAATGCGGAGCGGACCTCGGGCAGGGAGCACGGCCCCCCCCCGCCCCCTCGGACCGCCCTCCCGGCGCGGCGCCCCGCAGTTACCCGGCGAGAGGTATCTCCTGGCGCTCCTCGCTCCGCGTTATTTCCTTCGTTTTATAGAAGATGAGGAGGAGACTTATGGTGCACACAGTCCACCTCTTCCTGACGGAACGCATGTCTTCTGCGAAACGCGGGCCCCCTCCCCCTTTTCCTTTGTTTATCAGGGGTGTGCTGGAAACAAATGCACACGCAGCACGAATTGCTAAAAAGACGGGGATGTGGGGTTTTTTTGTTATTTTCCCCCGAAAACAGAAGATAAAATAAAAAGACCAGGCAGGAGCAGCGGCTGGGGATTCGCTGGCGTTTAGTTTGTCTCTCTTTCGCCCTGCCAGGCAGCTGGGCTTGCAAGCGGTGACTCGCTCGCCTCGGCCGGGGAGACGAGTCCGCGGCGCCACAGCGCGTTATCCCAGCAGCGCCGAGCCCGGAGCGCTCCGCGGACTCCGCTCCGCGTCCCGATCCGCTGCGGCGCCGCTCGGCCGGAGGCGCGGCCAACTCCGACCTCGCCGCGGCGGGGCGGGGGCGAGCGGGGCGGGGCGCGGCCAATGCGGGCAGG
>VZUI01023822.1:0-25937 GCA_013401135.1 Cettia cetti | reverse complement strand
AAGGGAAGGGAAGGGAAGGGAAGGGAAGGGAAGGGAAGGGAAGGGAAGGGAAGGGAAGGGAAGGGAAGGGGACCTGGACAGGCTGGAGAGGTGAGGCTGTGGGGACCTCACAAATTACAGCCACCTGAAAAGCTAAGAGGATCTCGTTGCAAGCAGGTTGGTGAGGACTTTAAAGACAGCTGTCCTGGTCTTGAGAAACTGTGTTCTGCTGTGCTCACAATCTGCTTGCACTGAGCTCCTCCCAGCTTTCCAGGTGCTGCCATTTGTGCTGTTCCAAAGCCATCAGCCAAAGCCCCACCCCAAGGCCAGACCACCTCGGTGCTGCAATCTGTGTGTTCACCAGAGCTGCTGTGCTCCAGCACAGAGTAGTGGATTCATAGTTAGTCAATAGCCTTTTGTGCAGTAGTCTCATTTTGGGAATCTTCCTAAACTTTAGGAAAGTGGGGGAGTTACAGAAGAATCCATCTACTGGCAAGTAGTTGACACCAAGAGCTCTGGGGGAGTTAGGAGAAATGTGATGTCTGTGGTATGTGAGTGTGGTAGCAGCTGTCTGTGAGTGACAGTGGGAGCAACCGTCAGGATATCTCCCAGTGATATCTTTCCAAAGGGGAAACTCAGGGAAATTTCTGGATTAAACACTACTCAGTGTTGAATGCCACTTCAGGATCTTTTAGCAGAAGCCCAATGTCTCTCGGAAAGCCTCAGTTAAATATTTTGGTAGCTCCTCTGGCTGTTCCTCTCTACAGCCTGACAAACATTTCACACTGGTTGCACAGCTTTCGGTTGGAAGGAATCCCAGCTTTGTTGACACTGACTTCAGTCAGCTTCAGAGGGCCTCTTAACTCTGCTTTGGGGCTTGTCAACACACAGCGGACTGAGACACAATGCCAGCAGGCAGCTCCTCCTAGAAAACATTATTTGAATCCAAATTGTCTTCCAGGCACTTTTTTAAAAACTTCATATTGTGCAAGTTACATGCTTGTCAGAAGAAAAATCTGTGTTGAACCCTCATTGTTCAAATTAACAGAAGGTCATCTTCCCATTGCTGCACCAGCAACCCCAAAAATATCACACCCTGGTCAGTCAGATGTCTTCCACATGGCAACATACAACCAAACACAACTTGGTGCTGCCGAATAATAGCCATATGTGAAGAGAGACAATCAAAAAAGCACTTGGAGATTATTTATACTTAGGAAAAAACTTCATGAGAGGTATTTTTTAACTCCTTTTAAACTTATGATCAAGCACAATCATGTGGAAAACTTCCACTATCCAGTCTGCCTGTGATCTCCAGCAGCAAAAAATACCTCTACTCTGACATGGATTTTGGTATATTTAGTTCTGTTCAATCAATGCACTCCTGGGGTTTAGAGAATCACAGAATCATTGAGTGGTTGGGGTTGGAAGGGGCATTTAAGATTGTCCAGTTCCAGTCCCCACTGAGGTAGAGATACCTTCCACTGCCCCTGGTTGCTCCAAGCCCCATCCAACCCAGCCTGGGACACTTCCAGGGATGGGGTAGCTACAGCTGCTCTGTGCCAGGGCCTCACCACCCTCACAGGGAAGAATTTCTTTACAACATCTACTGTCTTTCAGTTCTTTCAGTCCTATCACAACAGGCCATGCTAAAAAGATGCAGAGCATCTTTTTTGACCTTCTCATCAACAAACACCTCTAAGTCCTTCCCTGCAAGGCTGCTCTCAACCCATTCTCCACCCAGCCTTTTAACTGTGCTTGGGATTGCCCCAATCTGGATGCAGGACCTTGCATTTGGCCTTACTGGACTTTGTGAGGTCCCCACAGCCCCACCTCTCCAGTCTGTCCAGGTCCCACTGGATGGCATCCCTTCCCTTCAGTGTGTGACTGCACCACACATTTTGGTTCCCAAGTCAGATGTCTTTAAGAACACTCCACCACCTGCAAAACAATAAACCTGCACAGGAAGCAGCCCTTGTGCATTTCCCACTTTATTCAAAGGAGAAAGCAGAGAAATAGCATCAAAGAGAGAACTTTTCTCATGACTCAGTAAGATCAAAGAGTAGTTTTATTACAAGTCCTGTTTTACTAGAAAATATTTAAGAAGACTTAACTGAAGATACTGTAGTTTATAGAAACTGGAATTATTGTATTAAAGAAGAACCTAGAAACCTCTAGAAGTTTAAAGCTCTCTTGCACTACTCTTAGTACTAACAGTTGAAGACATCTAGAATTTTTAAGAAGTTTTGCTCCAAACAGTCCAGGTGAGAAAACTTTCTTTTCACATCCAACATAGGTGAGAAAAGAAAGTAACCAGAGAAAGTAATCAGAAAAGAAACAATTGTATCCAAGAGCTTAGAGAAGTCAAGAATAAAATTACTCTTTCTGTCAGGGCACTTGTCAAGGGGTGGATAATTGTGAAGGAAATCTTTGTCTCTGATCAGAAGTTTAAATTCACCTACCTATTCAGCTAGTTCAGCCTCAATTTTTAATTAACAGATTGTAAGTCCAACTGGGCTGAGGAATGGCATGTGGGTACGAAAGACCCACCACGCTCCAACATGGGAAAGGTCCATCCTATCAGTGAAAATAAAGGGAGGAGGAGGAGGAGAAAGATTGCACAAAACAGACGGTAACCTGACTTATCCCTCCACCTTCTGTCAGGTGCAGCTCAGATCTTCCTGAGCTGGAAGTTGGGTGTGAACCATGATGTCTAATAGTCATCAGTAATGACATTTTTCATTATTGTTTAGTCTATTTTAAGAATGCTTGAACATTTGGTCTCCGTAGCACCCAGAGGCAAAAAGTTTCACAGGTTTCTTTAGATGAAAAATAGTGGCTTTTTTTTGATTCAGGTGCACCACCTGATTATTTCATTGGATGAAGATGGGCCTTGCATTTTGAGGAAATGTGAATAATTGTTTATTGCTTTCTCCTTTCCATTCCTGATTTTGATGCCTTCTGAATTTTTCCCTCATCTGCTTCCCAAACTGAAAAGCCTGGCTTATCCCACCCACTCTTCCTTGTGAGGGGGAACAGGGCACATGCAGGAGTTGTCATCTCCTTCCATCATGCAGATCTGCTTCACCAGTAACTTCAAGCACTGCTTTAGTTCTGAGCCCACCCAGGGAGGATGGAGGTCATGAAGGTAAATGTCAACCAGGCTGGGGAAGCAGGACAAGAAGAATTAGAAAGAATGCAGAGCTCTGAATATTGTCTGCTTCAGATGAAAAAGCCCTTCAAGTTATTAAATGAGGAAAAAAAAAATTTAAAAAGTAAGTATTGCTTGCTTTCATCATAAGGGACCAAAGCTTCAAGGTTTTTGTCCATCATGAATGAACAGAAAATGGGATTGCAGCTTGCAGAGTGTTTTGAAATTTTCTAATTATTATCCATTAAACAAGGTCTGTAATAAAATGCTCTGGTTTCTCCCCACACTTCAGTTTCCCTTATGTCAGCTTCATTTTTGTCTCCCTTTTTCCCAGTCATTTCAAAAATATCTGGAGATCAAGTAGCTGAAATTGAAAATGAAAAGGATAGGATGAAAGAGAGAAGAAGCAAAAGGAGAAATGGAGGGAGGGGGGGGGAAAGCTTGAAAGGACTTTCTCCAGAATGCAGATCATGGGTATTTTCAGTTCTCATTGGAAAGGTCCCATCAGGTTGTCATCTCAGCCCCCATGGCTGTGCTCTGGGAGCTCTTTCCTTTTTCCTTTTGTTTGCAGCCCGTCAGGCTCAAAGCACCATATGGAAATGACTCACGTTGCTCTGACCACGAATTTGGGCCACGACCACACTTCCCTGAGCCTCTTCAGAGACCTGCAAAAAGCTTCTTCCTGTGAGTGCCAGAAGGTCCATACCTACAAAGCAAACAGCAGATGCTGCAACGATGGGCAAATGTCCAAGTACGTAAGACAACACTAATTAAAAGACGTTTTCTCATGAAAAGCTGGAGGTTATTAAAAAAAAGAAATGCTTAGCTGGGAAAATCTGCTGCTAGGCTGAATGTACCATAGTGCACCATTAAGACATGCAGAAATACTTTTAAGTTGCCTAATGGCAAGGTTACAGCATAATCTGTGATTAACTTGCTTCATGTTGTCAGAGGCTATCAGTCACTGCAGAAGAAATCTGATTTCTGCCTCTTGCCCTGTGTCTGGCAAAGAGTCATGTCAGGAGACTGTTTCCATCCCAAACAACTCTCAAATTTCCAGTTCATCTAATCAGAATTTTGGGACTCTGGATCCAATCTGTCCAAAGACAATATCTACCTGGTTATCCAGCCTTTCTGTTAGGAAAAACGTAGTTTAAAATGTGCAATTTGTTATTTCTCATTGAAAACAGCTCCCACAGCTCTCAGAGATCTCTGCTGAAATGGATTTTTTGCTCCAGTGGACTCCATTATCTTTTTTCCATGATTTTGCTCACCTCTGCTAATGGACATGGTTTTCACTGTAATTATTCAGTATGCAGGATGTGCTGATGGCTGCTTTCTGTCTCAGGACATTTCCTTCCTAATTTGGAGTCAGCCAGGGCCTGAAGATGTCAATAAAAGTCTGGGGACAGAAACCAGGGTATTTGAAAATAAATGCAAGACAAAGTTCTGAGCTACCAAGTATGATGATGCAATATTGCAAAAATCTCTATCAGCGCCTTCCAGTGTTCACACAGCAGAAGTGAGTGACCTAAATGTGCCCAGTTTTAACATCAGAATTGCACACAGACACTGGGAGAATTTTTAAATTTTTCACAGAAAAAAACCCAAAAACCAAAAAAACCATTGAATTACAAAACACTTTTTACAAGCTTCCAGCTGGTTTTGTACGGGCATAGATGATTCAGTAAGTTAGCCTTTGGAGAGATTCAGTGATCAGAGGAGAGGACTGGGAGTCAAGACTTCCCCATTTGTTCTTCTATTTACCTTTAAACAAGTCCCTGGTGGGATTTCTGCTTTACACAGACATCAAACACCCACAGCTCCTCTGCGCTTCAATTCAAAGTGCACTTGTTCAGCATCTCCACAGTGTGGACCTTCTGTCTCTCTGGACATTAAATTAGTCACTGTCAAGATAGGGTTAATGCTACTGACCTTTAGTAGATTTTGCACTTTTGTTTGCAGAGCAATTTGAGATCTCTAAATTGGCTGTTCCAGAGGTGCAAATATATTGCAGTGATCCTCCTAAACAAACCCTGTTAGTTTCTCGTTATGCAGAGAGTGCTGCCAGCTCCAGAGCTGGGAGAGCAAAGGTGTCCACACCCATGGTGACAGGCAGCCTGGAAGGTGAGTTGGTAACACAAGCAGAAAGGCTTTTTTAGCACTGTTTTACTCCAAAATCAGTAATAAATTTTAAAATGACAGTTGGAGAGGCTCAGCCCATTGCTCTGTCTCTGTGCACTCACTGCTCTCTGTGCCAGTGGAGGCAGAGCCTGTATTCCCATAAGCAGGTGACAGAAGAGCACAGATTTGATTTGAGCCACAAAATGTCAAACCTAGTGGGTTCTAGAACCAACAGCAAAAGGGTTCTTTAGTTTTCTGTGGGGCAGAAAGAGTGTAAAAATAATCAAGTCAAATGCAGCAATGGTGCACAGGCAGGGCAAGGAGTTTTTTAGAGAAAATGAATGTAAATGGAGAGGGTAGGGGGACAGACAAGAAGATGGTTTTGATTGCTTTAGATTATTGCTTTCCATTGGCCTAACTAGCAATAAAAAAAATTGGGCCAGGTCCCAAGAATTGCTCTTGGACAATCAATCAGAGATAACAGAATTAAGTAAGTGACAGGATGTTAATTCAAGCTAGATTTTTAACAGCCCTGGGTAAATAATTCTCAACAAAGCATTTTCTAGCTGAAGTATATGCACTTTTCTATTTTTCTAGACCTTTTCTTGCCACATGACCAAATGCAGAATACCATCATCTCCAAAATTATCCCATATCCAGGATTCTGCATTTCTTTTCTCTCATAATCAGGACAGGTAACATTTCAGCAAGGACAGCTGCTGTCGGGTCTGGTGCTCACCTCCTGCAGTGAGGTTCACAGTGTGGCTGGAGGAGGCTGAGAGTTCTGCAGAAAGAGCAGTGCAAGCAGAACAGCTCCTCATAAATATTACTAAATTCAAATATCCAAAGTGTTTATCCCTGCTGCAAACTTATTCCAACAGATCCTGGTGGGAATAGTGTGATAGCAAACTCCTTTCTCTGTGCAGTCCATGCCATGAAGGCAGTGGATTCACCATACTGGCCAAAAACCCTCTCATATACAGATTTTTCCTAAGTCTCACTCTGTGTGTACTCACTCAACAGCATCCTGCTCCTGGCATGCTTCTAACAGCGCTCCTGTAAAACCACAGCACACAAACACTGTTGTACTCATACTAATATTTCTTCTCCACAGTTGGAAAAACTCTGATCTTAAAACTAGGTTTCTGTTGGGAATAAAAATAGTGGCTCTGAATATTCAGTGTTTGTTTATATCTCACTGCTTCCACTAGCATTCCTGCCGTTTAATTTGTTTGGAAGACTATTCAGAGGAAACTAATAAGTGGTGTGAAGACAGGAAGAACTATAAACCACTGAAATCTGAGAACACATTCAGTGACGTTATCCACATTATTTGCCTGGCTCTGTTATTTAAAGTTCAAGTCAAAGGGGAAGTTTTGTTTTTAAAAACAAAGGCTTGCACACGTATGGACTGAATCTTTTTTTCCTTGGAAGCTCTTCTTGGATCAGACAGGATCAGCTATCTGCATAAAAATAAAGAGCAGCAATATTCCACTTGCAATTAGGCAGATTTAGCCCTGATCCAAGCACAGACAGCACAACTCCCTGGCTTCAGTGGGAGTTGTTCCAGGTTTGAAGATGCTTGTAACTTTGCTAGCCTGTGTTATCAATTTCTTTTCTTTCTTAATAGCTGTTTATGGAAACACAGACTTGGATCTGAGTTTCCAGATTCTGAGATTTTAGGCAGGCAGCATTTTTGGATATAAAATCACCACTTTAGTCTGACAGAGAACAAAATCAAGTTTTGACATAAATCAAACATAAAAACTACAGTAGAAATACTAGAAAAGAAAATTTATGTACCAGTGGTTATACATGATACAGAATCACAGAAAAAGCTGAGTTGGAGGGGACAAACCCTTCTTGAACTCTGTCAGGTTTGGTGCTGTGACCACTTTCCTAGGGAGCCTGTTCCCATGTCCAGCAACCCTCTGGGTGAAAAACCTTTTTCTAACATTTGACCTAAATCTTCCCTGACACAACTTCAGGCCATTCTCTCAGGTTCTGTCACTGCTCACCAGAGAGTGAGCAGTACCTGCCCCTCCTCTTCCCCTCACAAGGAAGTTGTACCTGCAGTGAGGTCTCCCTCGGTTTCCTCCAGGTTGAACAGACCAAGTGCCCTCAGCCACTCCTCACACAGCTTCTCCTCAAGGCCCTTCACCATCCTCATAGCTCCTTCTTTGAACATTCTCTAATAGCTTATTGTCTTTTTTATATTGTGGTGCCCAGAACTATTCCCAGCACTCAAGGTGAGGCTGCCCCAGTTCAGAGCAGAGTGGGACAATCCCCTCCTTGCCCAGCTGCCAGTGCTGGGCCTGATGTTCCCCATGAACCTGTTGGCCCTTCTGACTCCAGGGCACTGTTGACCATATTCAACTTTCTGTCAACCCAGGACCCCCAGGTCCCTTTCTAAACTCTGCTCTGCAACATCTCATGCCCCAGTCTGTCTGCAAATCCAGGGTTGCCCCATCCCAGGTGCAGAATCCAGCACCTTCCCCTTTTAGATACTTGCTTAGTACCTCTTCCTGTCATTCATCCAAATTATTTATGAGGATGTTGAGGAGCACAGGGCTGAGTATGGATCCTATGGAACCCCACTAGTGACAGGTCTCCAGCCTGATGTCACCCCAGGCACTTTGGGCCCAACCTGTCACCCATCCCATGACAGGTTTATCCAGCTGTCCAGGAGGATGCTGTGAGAAACAGTACTGAACACTTTAATGAAATCCAAAAAAAAATTACACCAACTGGCATCCCTAGGTAACTATGTTTGTCACTTTGTTATGAAAGGCAATCAGGTTTGATAAGCAGGACCTTCCTATCATGAAGCCATGCTATCTGTGAACAATAACTTTATTGTCCTCCAGGTGTTTTTCAATATCCCCCAGGACATTCTTCTCCATAACTTTACTAGGTACAAAAGTGAGGCTGATAGGCCTGTAGTTGCCAGAGTCCTCCTTCTTGCTCTTGAAAATCAGGACAACATTCACCAGCTTCCAGTCAGCTGGGACTTCTCCAGATTCCCAAGATCACTCAAAAATTGTCCAGAGAGTTATGGATGACATCAGCCAGCTGCCTTAAATTTACTACTCTGAGTGGGATACGGTGGTTCCTGTGGATTTTTGTAACATTAAAAGACACAACATTAATATTGCATGACCTTTCTTTGGAGAGAATAAACAAACAGGGCATCTGAGCTTCAAGTATCTGTTATTCCTGATTGGCTTGTTATAAAAATTCCCTTTAAAAACTGAAATAGACAAATCAAAGCAATTTTGCCATGAAGAATGTGTGTTAACAAAAAAAAAAAAAAGATTCCCTACATAATGTATGCATAAAAACAACAGATTTTAGCTTAACTTTCTGGTCTCAACTTTTGTATCTCTATAGTAGCTGCTCAGAATGGGAAATCTATTGTATGTATTAACTGGAGTGGCTAAGGCAGACCCAGGGCTGATAATTATAATTTGGTCCTCCAGATGATTGAGAAGCCTTACAGAGGACTGCACAGTGCAACTTTAACAGCCCTTCCCGATGCCTAACTAGAAAATCTGTTTCAAAGGGGCTCCGTGAATTGTAGGGTACAGTCAATTAACTTGAATATTAATTATCTATAATGAATGTACCCTTCTTCGGGGCTTGAAAAGAAGCAAATTACTTGGAGAGGGACTAATTAAGATGATGTAATCTTGACCATGAAGAATAATTCCTTCCTAGTGACAGAAATGATCTAATTGAAGTATCTCATTAATTAATGTCTCATGAAATTGACTGATAAAATGCCTCTATGAATGCCTCCTGAACTTGGGGCCGGCGGAGCATTGTCGCGCATCCACTCCCGCTCCAGACCCTATCGCTGACAATATAATTAGACCTTGGAAGCATGCTGTGCTCAGAAGGATTTATAACTCTGCAGAGTGGATAATATACAAATGCAAAGTTAAGACAATGCAGCTTGCCACTGCGAGATTTCTGAAGTCAGTGAGTGAAGCCGCAAATCAGGTATAATCCAGTGGATGACAAGCGAATTCCCTCTCCTGGCAGCTCTGCCAACCTGCACCGAGACAGCCCCACAACCTGCTGATAACCCTGCACCAGGTGCTGGCAGCTCCAAAAGCTTCCTAAGAGCACTGTGCAAGCACTCTGTGTTACCTGTGTTACCAGGTAAATAAAGCCAGATTAAAGGTATTTTATTTTCCATTTTTCACTAGATCAGTACATGCCTGTGGATGACTAACTATGCTCCAATGCTCCTTCCTGAGAGTGAGGGGAAGTGAAATACTCCTCCCCTTCTACACTCCTCTTGCTGAGGAGATCTCTGTGTGTAATCAGCAAAGCTTTATCAAGAAGAAAGGCTTTGAGGTGCTGGTGTACATCCAGAGAAGACAACTGAAATGAGTGGAGGATCTGGAGTCTTCTGACTGAGGCTGAGGCTGGGAGTGTTTACTCTGGGGAAAAAGAGACTCAGGGGGGACCTTCTCATCCTCTATAACCCCTGAAAGGGGGTTGTATCCAGTGGAGGTTGTTCTTTTTTCCGTAGTAACAAGCAATAGGACAAGAGGAAATGGCCTCAAGTTGCACCGGGGGAGGTTTTGATTCGGTAATTTAGGAAAACTTACTTCACCAAAAGGGTTGTCAAGAATTGGAACAGGCTGCCCAGGGAAGTTGTGGAATCCTCATTCCTGGAAGTGTTTAAAAAACATAGATGTGGCAGTTGGGTGATGGTTTAGTGGCAAACATTGGGTTAAATGATCTTAGAGGTTTTTTCCAATCTAAACAATTCTGTGATTCTACAATTTGGGATTATTTATTCTGGCCAGAAAACCTGAAAGAAAACATAATTTGGCTTAATCCAGAGATTAAATGTTTTATTTTGATTGCCAAATTGAATCCTTTCAAAGCTTTGGTAATAGTATTTTTCCATTTTTTTCTTAAAATCTTGAGCAAGCTCCTTTAAAACTGGCAGAGGGTTCCTAGGTTCCAGTGAAATATGATAAGCAGTAATAAATGGACTGTGGATGGTATAAAGGGAAATTTGAATCTCAGAACTAACAATGATCAATTTACTACAAGCCTGCGGGAGCTAAAAATCATATAAGGAAACCGTAGAAACACAGCAGCCAGGCAGGCAAACAAGATGAAACTAGGCCAGTCCAAGGATGCAATATTGTTATTTGTTTACAGCTTTTCTGTTAAAGTGAATTAAATGCCCACAGCTGATAAAAGGTTCATCTACCAGCACAGAAGCTCCTGAGTATCTCACACTGTTCCAGCACTAATTACATTTCGTAAAGCTACAAAATATACCATAACTAACATTTATTGGCCAATGAAATGTTGCTCTAAGTTAATAATTACAGATATATGTAGACAATAAAAAGTGAAGCATCAGCCTGGACGCAGGAGGGGAGATTAAATGCTTCTGCTTTTACTGAGTGTTGCTGAGAGGCCAAATTTAAGACCAGAGGCAACAGTACCCCAGGAAAGCCTGCAGAAATAGAGGAAAAAAACTTTAACTGAGGAATTATGCAGGAGAGGAATATCTATTGCACCCATCTCAAATTTTCCCAACACTCTGAAACTATGGATCCCTTCTTACCTCTGAAAAAGCAGCTTAAATGGAGGTACTGAGAATTCTGTTTACACAAATAGAAAAACTTCTGCAGCAGCCCCAAAGACAGCTGCAAGCACATAACCCCAGACTCTTTCCAGAGCACTCAGGTCCATGCAGAGTTCATGCACAGCACAAACTCTTCCCAGTGCTTCCCTGTCACCTCTACTGGTTGCATGGGGATAGGTGGTCTCCTGTCTCAGGGCAAGTTGGAAAGAAGCCTGGCCAAGAAGATCTACCATTCCTCCTGTAATAGAAGAAAATTTTACACAGCTGCAAATTTTGCCTGGAGCAGTTCCTCAGCAGAAACCAGAAGGTCTCCTCCTGTTTGGTGTTCCACCAGGACAAGGATGAATCTGATTCTCAAAGCTTGTTCAGGAAAAAGCCCAGGAATCTGATTGCTCTATTAGTTTTCTTTACCCAGATGAATTGGAAAAAAGTCTGATTAAACCAAAAGTGAAGCAGAAGGAAGAATCAGCCTCATTCTAAGCCTTTTTGTCACTTGGCTGCCAGGTCACATCTTCACTCCTGTTGATTCCCATGTAGCCAATAACCAGATACTGGGGGTTTTCACCCTACAGTGCTTAGAGCTTTATCTGAGCTGGCCTGTTCGGGTACAGATTCTCCCTCTAAGGCTCTTACTTTCTTATGTAATGAGATTAAAGCAGACTTAAAAGAGCAGTAAGGAGATAGGGAAGGTCAAAAATGCCATTTACTATAAATAAATGCTCTGTCAGTTTGAAGGCACAGCACCATCATGGTTTGGGTAAACCTTCACCTGGCTAAAGGTGCAATGTTGAGCAGCTGTCACTCCTTGCAGACGTCACTGTGGATGGGAGGGAAGGCTGGGAGCAGAGGGAGAGATCTAAAGGGTACCAATAATGTAGGATGAGGTTTTCCTGCTCTAGCAGCTTTCTGAGTAGCAGACCAGGTTTGATTATTACTCCTGCAGTCTTCATGGTTTTGAATAGAGAAGATGAATGTTCTTACCACCTGCTATCACTAGAGAACTAACAAATTCCAGCCAAAGGCAATTTGGACAGTGTATGCCAACATATCTGGTGCAACATACCATGACAACACAAACATAAAATGCATAGACATATTCAAGCTTAAAGAGACACACCCACGAGCCTAGTGACCCAGCTGAATTTTTCAGGGAAAAAAAATAAGCCCAGGAGAACACAAAAAATTAAAAATTAAAATAAAATAAAAATTAAAAATGTTTGGGGAACAGCACCTAAGAATTACAAGAAACCACCCTATTTTCACCAACAATGTCCACTATTAGAACAGCTGATTGTTCAGGCCTCTGTCTAGAGTTGTAGTGATGATGTTGAAAGGATACAATGTGGGTTCTGTCTTAATAAACTGAATAATTGCACAGTTGTAATTGAACACCTACATACATGCCTAATAGGAGAAATATTGGGTACATCCACACCATCAGCCTGACTGAGGCTGGGCCAAGGCTTACTCTGCCACCTGCTTTTGAGGGAACACTCTATAGGACAATGTGCAAGTCTCCATCCTGGATGTGTTTCTCCCAGGTAACAGCAGGAGAGTCCAGACTCAAAACAAAATAAAAACCATGCATAAGCACTCTGGGGCAGAAATAAATTCCAGCTGCAGAGCAGTTATGGTTACAGGACAAATGTGAGAGCAGATCCACCAAGTCTTCCTCTTACACTGTGTCCCAGGGCCTGCAGACAGCAATCTTCTGCCCAGATGCACCTCACTTTTTCCCACTGTGCTCATAAGGATTGTTTTGCTTCTGTCCAACTGCCTGTCCAGAGTCAATGAAGCTACAAGACCTCAGCACTACTGGAGGAAAGGAAGACATTGGTCACTTGATTGTCAATATCTGTATTTTTCTTGCTCATAGCATGGGCATATTCATACCTTCTTGGTGGAGCAGTTCCATTGTCCACAACTCATGTCTCCTTCAGCAAAGAAGAGGGCACTGAGATGAGAGAGGGCTGATGCATCATGAGAAAGCTCCCATCCTTTTCAGATCCTACCCTACTACTGCTGAGGCAAATAAAGTCCCTTCAGAGGCTTCCAGCTTTGTACACACTTTGTACACACTTACCACTTCCAAGGTGGTAAGGCTAGAGACTGTTCCATGGCCCAAGGAATGCAACAGTATAAAGCATGACATAATATTCAAACTAAACTCCCCACTGGTCACATTACTCCTAATTAATCCCCTTTGCAGCAATTACTCTTCTCTGGCATGTATGATTGCTGATTGTTGTAATAGGGCCAATTCCCTTTATTTAAGGTGCCAAAACCTTAAATAAATCTATTCTATAGGAGTGTCAAGGAGTTTGAGAGGTCAAGTTTTGTCTTATTTCAGTTCCACGGGGAAAACATTGCAAAACTATCCAGAAGTTGCCCCATTAGCAGTGAGAGGTGTCCTGGGCCAGGCAATGTTGTCATGTAAGGGAGCAGGGATCTCCAGTCCATGTAACCATGGCACCACTCCAATGTCCTGGCATTTGCTGCTATCACTACATCCCCTACAATTTGCGGGTGATTTCAGTATCATAAATGATAAAACAAGACATCAGGCATCAGGGAATGGCCTCCTGTGGATGTAAGCACATAACTCCCATTAATGTGAACGGGAGTTATGCACAGGCAATGTGCTGAGATTGTACTCTCTGATCTGCAGAGCACACTCAGCAAGTCTGAGTAATCTGTGGTTGATTTTAGTTTTCTCCCCAGAGCTCCCAATGAAGGGGGAGGCATGAGGAAGCTGGTGTACAAGGCATTAGCATCAAGGCACAAGTGAAAGAACATTCAATGGGATTATCAGTGTTACTCAGCACAGTAATGGATGGTGTCCTACAGGAATACATTCAGGAACATTTTTTTCAGTGTAAATGAGGAATGGTGGTTAAAGCAAAGGGGAACAAAGTCAAGAGTAGAGGAAGAGCTTTTTTATTTTCTTTTTGTATGGCTAGGGGAGGCTGTTCCTTGCTCCTCTTCATTTAACTAACCATTGGCTGAGGTTTACCTGTGTGCTCTGAGCACTCACATAATTTTCTGTTGACAAAGCCCTCCCTGGCCCCCTCCCTTGCTGCCAATCCAGCTCACCATCAGTGCTCCAAGAGGATCTGGTCATGGAGAAGCAAGAGACCCATGTAGCAAAGAGGGAGAGAACCACTGGGGATGAACCCTCACTTCTGTCAGATGAGCTGTCACAGCAGAGGATGATTGAAGCATTGAATCTATACTGGGACATTTAGGGAAATTAATTCATTTTCTGTTCACACTTAAAGTTAATTTGGATTATTTAATCCACATTAGGCTCCTTTATGAACTCTCATTCAGAATTAGAGTGCCACTAATTCAGTTTACAAAGTAAATTAAGCTCAGCCAAATTATGCTATGTTAAACTTGAATGAGGGTCTATGAAGAGATTTAATGTGGTTTAATTATCCACTTTACATATCAAAAAAATGCATAAAATAACACATTAAATGACAAAACCAGTCCCTGGAGCAGAAGGAAAGGAAGGCTGGGGCTCACTCCTCCTCCCAGAAAAGGCCACTGGATGACAATCAAATGCCTTCTCCTTGGCTTGGGATAGATCTTCATTAAACAGGAAGAGTTGAAGCTTTTGAGCAGCTGGAACAGAGAAGGTCAGCTTCTTTTCCCCACCCTTGACATGTGAGACAATTCTCTGGAGATGTGATGGATCAGTCTCCTGGATGCAGAGAATGAATTCTCAGCAGAAATTTCAGATACAGACTATGAATATCTGCCTTATGCATCTCCCGAGGATTTATTCAGCAGGAGAAGAGCATCCAGCAGCTCAGTGCTGAAGGACTGAGAAGAGACAAAGAAACCACAGCATTTCAGAAGTGGGCTAGGAGATCTCTGAGCCTTAGGCAGTGCCTATCCAGAGCTCCTGAAGAGTAGTAGTGATTACAGGGAACTGAAAAACAGCAAATGTAGAAAGAAGTGAGAGAAAGAGAGAGTGGAAAAACAATTTAACTTCAATTTCTGAAAAAATACAAGTACAAGAGTTGAATGTTTCTAAATATCTACAGGACACCCAGGAACACTGAGCAACACTTGTATTATTTTGCTGTTTAGATCAAATTATTTCTAAACCAATCTGATTCACTTTGAGAGAGTGAATGGAAAAAGAGCAGTAGAGATCATACCTCAACTTCACCATCTTATACCATTTTGTATCAAGACACAGAAATATGGTCTAGGTGAAACTGCTATTGGAGCATGCAAAACTATATGGGAAAAAATTATAAATTAGTATAATAATAATCAGCAGCTCACTTGCAAGAAGGAGGTGTATATCAAGAAAAAATCTTCAAGGTTCTAGCTGGGATGTGACACTATGCAATATTTTCCTTAACAACATAATCTTTATGTTTACATATTCACACACAACACCATGGAGGGAGGGGCTACCAGCACATGAGAACACACAGGGCTAGAGTTCAAAATCTTCCTGACAAACAATAGAAGGGGTCTGAAAAACCAGGATGGAAACAAGCTTTTGTCCTCAATAAATATCAGGATCAGAGAAGAAAAACAACTGTGTGACTGCAAGCCAGCAACAACAGAATGGGGGGGAGATCTGCAGAGAAGGACAGGAGGGTTGGAGAGGAGGATCAGCAGCTAGATGTGAATCAACAGGGTTGTGCTGAAAACAGCAAACACCATGCTGAGGCATGCAAAGAGCACCATCATGTCTGAGATGTGTGAAGAAAGCCTTCTGCTCTTTTTGCTGCTGGTAAAGGCTCCACTGGAGAACTTTTTCTTGCTTTAGCCTCTGTATGTCAGGAGAAGTTGGATAAATGTGTGTGTGAGAGAGAGAGAGGAGAGAAAAACTTTAAATTAAGAAAAAAAAAAATTAAAAAGAAAACAAAATCCAATCCATCACAAGAAAGACAAATATCATGATTTCTGTAGAACAAGAACAGGGAAGACCAAAGAACAGAAATAGAAAAGTAGTACCTGGTAGTGTTTGAAATTATTATCATCAGAGCGTTCAAAAAGAAAAATACAAAAGGTTTTGTTTGAATTGAAGAAACACACTTGAGGAACTGATTAGAGGATTGAGGAACTGATTAGACCCCTGGCTGGGGTCCCTCAGAGTCTTTTCATACCAAGAGTTTTTAGGTATGCTCCCATTTTGGTGGGACAATGTGTCTTCAGTCATATCACTACATTCCTCTACTTACCAATATTCCCATATATTCTATAAATATACAGAAACAAAATTTAAATATACAGAAACAAAATTCTCATCCATTTCCAGGAAAACAAAAATGTAACACACCTAGAAAATTTGTCTGGTCATGGATCTGCCAGGATGGAGCTGACTTCCAAAAACAGGAGCTGATCCACCCTACTATGGATAGTGATAGTACACTTCAGGGTCCTCCAACCCATTTTGCATATCTGCAGTAATGAGAGAAGAAAGGTTTTGCAGTCTAAAGAGTTGTCTGGATTTCACCTTAAAGCCTCATTTCCTCAGAGAAAATGGTTGAACAAATACAGTTCCTATAAAAATCCCCATTCACAGCAAAGCAAGAACAGTTTCAAGACCACAGGAGGGTAGAGCATCACCAAAGGTAGGCACCACTTTAATATTGAACCTGCACCCAACTGTTTCTTGGTCAAAGGACAGGAGAAAAAATGAGTGTAAACACAATAAAAGGAGTATTGTTTATGTGCCACCCACATACTAGCAACCATGAACTCTGGCTGATTTTGCTTATCATCCATTAAGAGAAACAACTATAGGTCATCTCTGTGATTACCTAACACTCAGGAGAAGCAATAAAGCTCAGCTGGAGGTGTCACACTGCAGCAAAAAGTAAAGGCAGCCCAACTCTCATTTTTGTTTCTCACTACATTACTTCAGTTAACATAGTGCACTGTTAACATTAACTCCTGGCCATATATTGCTTTATAGATAGACAATCAATACTGCAGCTGAAATATGATTTTGTTAAAACATCTAGGGGGCTGTATGCATTTAGCTTTCACACTATTTTCAGAAAATGAACATCAATATAAAAATAATGAGCCTCATAAAATAAAGCCTCGTTCATGTGGCTGAGCTGGCTTTTAAGAAAGAGGGTAGAGATTTATACTAAAGGCACCACAAAAGAAACAGCTTAGAACAACATTCAGCATCTCTATCAACCCCTCAAAGGACGTTCAAGGCCAGCACTGAAACACAGTTTGCCTTTGCTCACTAGGACATCCACTGGGATGGCAACTCTTAGCAAGAGCAGTTGGAAACATCAGCAAGAGAAAATGGCTGCAGAGCCTTGGACAGGAATATGAAATTACCTCTTTTTCCCAGATCATCATAATAAGTCACATGTCTCATTTTTGTAGTCAAGCTGCTTTTGTTTGCAAAACAATTCAAGAAGTTCAGGAGAACTCAGTCTGGACACTGCAGGGCCAGCAAAGAGGAGAGGGAAGTCTGTGGGACTGCAAAAGTGCTGGTACCAGTGATGGAAAAAGAGTCCTCCTCCCCCTGAGTGAACCAGATTCTTGGACAGTGATAAACGCTTTTGTCTTATCATCTGCAATTTTTGTTTGATTTTCCCTAGGATAAAACTAGTGAGGGTAGGGTTGGCATTGAAATGTGACAAAAAGGAGTATTTCATCTCTTTGACAGACAAGTGATATAACATGAAACTTCACATGCTGCACCTCAAAAATTAAGGAATGTGGTCATGAAAGTGTGAGTGCCACATGCACAAAACAGTCTATGCTAAACTCCTTAAGACAAAAGCTATACATCAAAGCCAAGAAGAATTAGGACATGTACATTGAAAATGACACCCTCTTCTTCTCATCCTTATAATTGTCAGGATTTCATACTATTGCTTTTTTTAAACCTTTCTGAAGGTTTTGCAGTGAATGAAGAGGTGACAGCATTCCAGGAAGTAATGTTGAAAGGGAAACCTGTAAAACAGCTGAATGACAGTAACCTGAATCAAATCAGATGGGGGACAAGTCCCTTTAGGATCAGATCCCTTTTAATTTGTCTAAAGCAAGTTCCCACCATTCCATCAAGCTCTTTTTACAGGATGTCTTCATTCAGAAACGAAGATTCCAAAACACTTTCCTAAGACATGAAAAATCATCTGTTCATGGCTTTCCCTTTCCACTCAGGGGACATTGCAGGTTGGGATGTCCCCAAAGAAAAGATGATCAAATGTTCAGTTCAGTTCAGTTGTGCCATTTCCAAGTTTCACCTCCTCTGCAGCTAACTCTGACCAACCCGAAGCATCACAAGAAGCTCTGCTCAAGACCAGATCTGAGTGGGTATCACCCCATCAGTGTTTCTCTGAGCAGCAAAACAGAGGTTAAACATGGACACATGCCAAGAATGAGCAGAAGGTATTTCAGATCTGATGAGCTTGAAGAAAACTGATCATATCTCATATATTGTAGATGTTCACCTGAGCTTGGTTTGTCTTTTTTTCTTTTTATGTGGATGGCTGATATGAATTTATTGAAACTTTAATTTGTTTCAAATGCAATAAGACATGCTGCGGTATTTTAAAAAACAATTAATCATCTTGAGTTTTCAATTAAGGGTGTGCATAGACTGAACAACTTGCCACCCCATCAAGGCAGGAGGAGATGATTAAAAACCTCCCGCTCTTTTCAGGTGTTGTACAATACCAGCTGGTTTCTTCTTGCCTCAGGGAAAGTCCTTTCATCTATCTCATGTTGTGTTATGGGTGGATTATGTCATATCAAAGCAAATTACCTCATATTATGGCAGCTTCTGACATAATGTAATAGAACGTTCTTTGGACGTGCAGCTCACTGCAGGAAGATGCAGATCTGTAACTCCTAACAGGCACAGCATTGCCTGCACTGTGGGCTGGTTTTGTGTGCCAGAACACCTCCTAGCAGCTCTCTTTCTCGTGTTCTTTGCAGCACACTTACTGCCAGCCTCTGCATGGGCTCCAGAGCTGCTCTGAATAATCAAACATCATCTCCAAATCCATTTGGAGGGGAACTTCTAACAGCAAAAGTCCCACTCAAAAATTTTCAATTCACTGTTCAGGCACAAGGAGAGGCAGCCATGGGTACAGAGAAAAGGATGGAGGGAGGGAAAATGGGAGTAAGCCCAGGAACACAGGCACAAACACCTCCTTCAGAAGGCAAGCCAAGCAACAGCCTGAAGCCTGATGAAATCTGGGAGGCTGCTCTGTCTGTTTAATATTTGTTTACATGTTTCCTCTCCTTGTTTCATTTGTCCCAGAAAGGCAAGCTCCCAGGGAAGGAATTTAATCACTATCTTACTTAAGAGCATGTCAGAAAAGAAAACTCCTGAGAGGATGACAAGGTTTCTATCCTTTCCTGCTGTGAGCTCAAGGAGTGGATTCTCTCTAATCCTCATTTCTGCTCTGTGTTCTCCACCAAGTGCACATGGGACTGTGAACGTGAATCTCAGCCTCTTTCTCCTTCCATACATCTGCCAGTTCAAAATTTACCTTTTCTTCCAGACTGAAATCAGACTCTCCTCATGTTTCTTCCCTACACAAAAAGGTGTTAGCTAAGGAGGACTAAGAAGGACTAAGCAGGACTGCACAGGCCTCAACCTGGTTCCAGTTGGACCCAACTCAACACATATCTTCCATTTTTCCTCTTCGACTACCAGAGCTGGGTCCAGGCTTCAAGTCACCATCTCCTTCCTAGCTCAGAGGAGTCACTAAATCCTGGCTAGCCAACCTGCTTGTAGATTTGGGCATCACCAGAGTTTGTAGGACATCAGTGATCCTCATCCTAAGACCCAAGTGGATTAGCTCTTAGCTCAGGTGAGTTTTCAATGGTAGGAGAACAATACTCAAGGCAAGAATAGGTTAGAAAAAGACATGCACCATTTTGGACTAATCACAAGGCATTTTATCCTTCACCCCTTTGGTATTTTTCTTCAACAGTCTTTAACTCATCTTACCTGAAAGGATCCTTCTGTTTTGGTCCAGAACCAGAGATGACATACTGGCTCCTTCTCATTGCCCACACCAATTCCCATAAAGTAGCTCTTATTCCATTAAAAATTACTCAAAAATTAGGTTGTTCTGTCCATGTAGGGAGCTGAAAAAAGAGTCCAGAGACTGGAAAATGTCACAGTTTGCCATGCAGGTTTTCCCCCACCAAGCCAGGAACCTTTGACATGCCTTACACACCCTACACATTTTATTAATTCCCTGGGGCTGGAGATGTGGTTCCACTTATTAGTGCAGTATATAGCCCAACATGGTCCAATTGTTCCTGATTTATTCTGCAACATAAATATTAAGTAGTAATGTTATGACCTTCAGTTGATAACAACACCAGAGTGACGAGGATTTTGGCACAGGATGAGCAATGTGTCCTGGGAGATTTTCATTATACCCTTGATATTTAAATCACTCTACAAACGGCCAGCTGAAGAAATCTGATCATTTTGAAGATCTGGACCCTTACCAAAGAAACTGAGTCTCCTTCCTCTATCACACATACCTTTTACACTCATGTCCTGTTCTGGCTGTTGTACAGCCACCACTGGCACAGCTCCAGGGAGGGCACTTAAGCCCCACAGCAAGGACTCAACTGTGCTGTCAAAGCCAATCTCTAAGTCAGTGCTGCTGGGTAAAATCTCACTAGGCAGAGGCTGGGTTGTGATGAGAACAGTAAAGACAGGAGAATAATAGTCCATCTTGCTTAATGTGTGACGTTACTGTGCTAAGGTTAATAACAAAGCTCCTCCCCACAAGTAGAACAAAGACACTTAAAAGTTCTGAAGTGCCTTGAGGTGTATCTTAAGTCCTATATAGGATGCAGAGCAGATTTATGCACATGTTCAAGAACAATCCCTGGAAGAATAGTGTAGTAAGGTTAGTATGAGACTATACCTGAATTCATTAGCTGAGACACAGGTAATGACTTTCTCTTTTTTCAACATACCTTACTCCCATTGTTGTCTGCACAGGAACATGAGGAAATAGTCTGAGTGCAGAGATTCACAAGATTTACAATCCCATAAATAACATCTTCTATGGCATGCATTGGTTTATAGCAGTTTTGGTATTTTTGACCAGCAGGATGCCAAAATGGGTGACTTTAGGGGAAAAGCTGAACTGGAGGTGGAGCATGCCAGAAGCACATATAGGTTTCAGCAGGTCTAGGGATAATAGTGAGAACACAGCAAGCTCAGAAGATTTACAGATTTGGCCTGATATCCCAAACTCATCTGACCTTGCTAATCTTCTGCATTTCCACTATCACTTATGATAAAGGGGACCATGAATTAGATGGAATAGTTTTACACACCTTTCAGTAGCAAAAGGTTCTGTAATTTACAGAGTCTTTTCCTTCTAGTGGAACAGTAAGTGACAAAACTATGGGCCTTGACAGGTTCCATATAACATTAAAGCAAACAGTGAGATAATAGAAATCACATTTAACTGCCAATGAAGAAGAGAAAAGCCCAGCAGTTCTTATCTCAGCTTTATTGGTTCCTGTGCAATGCTGTTAGCTTTTACTGTTGTTGATACACCCAATGTCCATTCTCATCATTTGTGCTGCATCACCCAAATGAGAACATGAGAGTAATTTAGGTGCACCCAAGGCACAGGAACTAAGGCAGGTGGAGAGAGAGCATCACTGCAAGCAAGCTCTTGCTGTGCATTGGAGGTGGAGAAAAATCTAATGATATGCTTAGCTGGAAAGCAGAGTCCCTTGATCTTGATTTTGGGTACATATGTAAAAAATCCTGAACACTGACTGAGCCACCTCAGAGCCAGAAGCCAAAGCTGGACCATCAGGAGTGTGTGAAATAGTCCTGCTGAGAAATGGGATTTGTTAGATTGGGCACAGCACCACACCAAAATGCCCTTGGATGCCAGTAAGACCCCAAAGGTCCTCCAACTATTGAATCAACCTACATATCTCAGACCATGCTGTTTTGCTCAAAGGAAAAACTAAACCAGGTAAATGGGACAAGTAGAAAGAAAGGAGCAAATCTATCTGCAATGGCAAGATGGTAAAGCCCTCTGTTCCTGAAGGGACACAAGTATCATGGGGGCAACTGAAATAAGTTGGAGCCCTCACATAACAAAACCAATTAAACCCACCACATTAGCAGGATGAGCAGGATATTTAGGATAAAGACAATCCTGCCCATCTGACACAGGGCTAACACATCTCCACAAGGCCCTTGTTAACCTCTGCAGCAACTGGCATTGGTCAAACAATAATCTGGCAATGGTCTCCTGAGGAGTTCCAGCTGATGAACTCATTTCCATTTAGATGCCAAAGCAGAAAAGCATCTATGAACTTCATAATCTTGATCAACTTCAGCCCAGGGAGCCAGAGACAATTGTTTCCATTCAAGCAAGAAAAACACTTGAAACACCAACATGGGGAAAACACTTAACTCTTTAAACTCCCAGACAATGCCCAGAGGCAGGTATCATGTTTTGCACTCTTTATTTTTAGAAATTATAGGATGAAAAGTACTTTTTACTGTAGGAACAACTGGAAGTGCTAAAGCACTGAAACAAGAAACCTTTATTGTCATGAATACAGGACATAGAAGAAAAACAGACTGCAACAGTGTTCATTTGATAGTCATTACAAAAAGTTCAAATAACCTCCCGTGGTATGGATGTCTTTCTATGTTCCCACCTCTGCCCAGATCATGTGCCCAACTGTGTTGTGAGGTGGGAACAGCTTTAGTGCTTGCTGAAAATTCATGTGAAACCACACCATGTTTTGTATTCCATGCTGTGGATTACTCATAGCATGGCACATCAACCATTATTAACAAAGTGACTGAAGTTTCTGGAAACTTAATTAACTCCATGCTTGGAATCCAGACAATTCTGACTTACCAGGAACCCCTCCAACCCACAGCCTTTAGCCAAAGAGTCCCACTCTTTTACATACAAATGAGAACTAAGGCAACTCTATGGCCAGCCCTGAGAGTGAAGCCTGAGGCCAGGATTAAAATTTCAGTCGTGCTCCTTCACTACTCCATCCTTCTCTCTGCCTGGGTCTCCTTTATCCACAGATGCTACAACTCAGCTGGTTCTGCTGGACTGTGAGACTTGATGTCCCACAACAGCACTTGGCTCAAGGATACAGTTTTGTGGATTAGCAAAGAGCTGAGTGAGGTTGACCATACACAGAAACCAGTAAAATTTGGATATTTTTTTCTAGACACAGTTGTCAGACAAACTGTTAAAAGAACTAAAGAGTCAATGTGGACAGCACCTACATACACATTTTTGGTACTGATAAAAAGGGAACTTGAAAGCTCCCTTGAAAAGGGAGCTGTTGCTCTCTCAGCTCTCATTAGTGTTCAAGGCTTTGAAAAATCAAGTGGAAGTTGCAGGGTTGCTTGAACAGCTGATTTCTGTCTCCAAGTTTACACTCTGTGGTGCTAAGTTTTAGAAGTATGTGTAGAGCTGGATTCAACAACATATGGCACTTTTGTAATATCTCAGCACCTCTTTGCCCTGTCCCTACACCTGTGGCACCATGCAACTTGTCATCTAAAGCTGTGTCAAGGCATTTGGAACAGCTACCTGCAGGTTAGCAGGAGTGTACCAGCTCTGTATTGATCACTTGTCAAATATCATGCACATGTATCTGCAGCTGGTTAAGAAGCAGTTCCTCTAGAAGTCAATATTTATTCATTAAAAACCTTTTAGCTGGTTAATTGAAAGTGACAGGATGCATTTTGCCTAACAGATTGCATTTTACTGAGTAATTTCTAATTTACAGTAAATATGATTGAAAATAAAACTTCATTTCTGGTATCAGTTTAAAAACAGTTTGTGCTTCCAACAATTGTACCACAGGGAATGGTTTGGATTTATTTATTTTTGTGTGTGTGTGTGTGTGTGTATGATTTTTTTTTTAATTCCAGCAACTTAGTTGAGTTTGTCTCTTAATTTTGGGTATGAGAGCAAAGGAACTTTGTCGTGAAGGTGACAGCAAATTGTGTTAAAAAGTGATTAATCTGCTATTTCACCTTCTGGCCCTTTTTAAGGCAGGATCAGATATTTTCTTTTTCCCTCTTTCTCCCTGTGACATCTCTTATCCATTTAGAAACCTAAGAACCTAGGGGTTAATATGCTCAAGATAATAGTGTAACAGAGATTTAAAAAACAAAAGTCAGATGCAGTGAACTCTGAACACTGCTCGTATTGTGGAAACACTTATAAATAGGCACAGAAAGGAATAGCTGGTGCAAAGAGTTTTCATTCCCTCAGTAACAAAGGCATGTGTCTTGTTACCGTGCTGAGCTCCTGCCTTCCCCTCGGCTCCTCTCAGTCTGGCAGGTGAAGAGTACGATCCCTTTTGCTTGAAGTGTGTGCTACAGAGCAGGAGAGAGACTGAAGCTTCCCAGGCTGTATTCTCAGCTCTGCCAGACTCTTGTAGGGTGTGTGAGCTGCTCTGAAGGCTGATTCTGTCGGGGTACCCCCATGAACTCCTTGTTACTGTCCTCCAACAAAGTTATACCAAACGTGCTCCATTTCCAAAAAAATGGAAAAGGAAGGGCCTCCCCTCCATCCTGCCACCTACCTTGTAAATTCATCCTCAGTTTTGGATGTCCTGTGGCTCACATATTGACAAACTAGGCCAGGTTGGATGGGGCTTTGAGCAACCTGGTCAGGTGGAAGGTGACCTTGCTCATGGCAAGTGGGTTGGAACAAGATTATCTTTAAGGTTCTTTCCAACCCATGGAATCATTTTATGATTCCATGAACAAGAAATTGTGCAGAGATTGAGCTCAGGAAACAAATCTGCTGAGGAGGCCAGCACTGGCCAAGAGGATGCTCGCCCTTCATGAGGCAGGGGAGTCCCATGTCCAACTGACCTGAATGAACACTGCAAGGAGCAGCCCATCTACCCTAATTTAAGTATCCAAATGTCCAACTGAGACATATTCACCCTTGGCCTCATTTACAGCCAACAGTGAGATGGGAAGTGATCTCATCCTAAAATAAGTATCTAAGAGAGGTCAGAAGAACCATCCTCTAGAAAGGGTCATTTTTCTCCACCGAGAAAATGTAAAAGGATCCTGGAGTGATTTTTCCAGTGAATATAAAAAATACCCACAATTGCCAACTTTAAACTTCAGCACCACTAAACTTTGCCTTTGAAAGCATACCTAGAGCAGATGAAATGGTTCCTGCTTTTAATTGATTGATGATCCCACAGAAGATCTTTGAACCTGAACCTAAATCCAAATCCACCAGGCAGCTCCTGTGCGATACTGAGCTGCAGAGGCAGCAGCTGCCCCCAGCTGAGGGAGGGGGCAGATGAAGCTCTGATGACAGGTAGTCAGCAGAGCAGCACAAGAAAAAGATTACATTTTTTAATGGAGATATTCCTCAGAGTCAGAGCCATGCTTTTTGATCTCTGTAGGAATCAATAATGAACTATGAAGATAGTGCATGCACAACATTTAAGTACCAGGCAGAATTTGTATCCAATTTAATTAATCACTTTGTGGGGTGGGATGGAAGATGTAATATAATTGAAACAGTCTTACATTTCAGCAGAGATTGATTAAAAATCACTTTTTTACACTCTTACTCATGCTAGGACAGCAAGTAGTGATGTACCAGGGAACTCAAGGGAGGTTGTCTGTTACAGGGCACATTGTCACCTGTTTTCTGGACAGGTTTCTAGATGTTCCCCTTCTTCAAAATAAAAAAAGTTCTGCTAAAAAATCCTGACAACATTTTACTTTTTCACATCTCCATCACATGACCAGCAACATCAGGAGTGTACAATAACAAATACTTTCCATGTGTCAATCCTACAAAAGGGT
The DNA here is from genome assembly GCA_013401135.1 of Cettia cetti. Lineage (NCBI taxonomy): Eukaryota > Metazoa > Chordata > Aves > Passeriformes > Sylviidae > Cettia > Cettia cetti. The sequence continues at coordinate 224 of VZUI01023822.1, read as the reverse complement.
AACATTCTTCAGGCCAAGTTTCTTCTTTCTTCCAGGTCCTACTAATTTTCACCATAAAGCCCACTGATTTTATGGTGGATTTGTCAACAAGTGAATGATAAAAGCCAAAATCTATCTTTCTACCTTTCTTTTCTTCCTTTCTTCCTTTCTTCCTTTCTTCCTTTCTTCCTTTCTTCCTTTCTTCCTTTCTTCCTTTCTTCCTTCCTTCCTTCCTTCCTTCCTTC
>VZUI01023818.1:0-13246 GCA_013401135.1 Cettia cetti | reverse complement strand
GTGGATCTGGGGGCTCATGGATCCGTGGTAGAGTTCCCATCCCTGGAGGGATTTAAATCCATGTGGATTTGGGGGTTCATGGATCCATGGTGGAGTCCTAATCCCTGAAGAGATTGAAAATCCATGTGGATTTGGGGGTTCATGGATCCATGGTGGAGTCTCCATCCTTGGAGGGATTGAAAATCCACGAGGATTTGGGGGCTCACGGATCCGTGGTGGAGTCTCCATCCCTGGAGGGATTTAAATCCATGTGGATTTGGGGCTCATGGATCCGTGGTGGAGTCCCCATCCCTGGAGGGATTTAATTCCACGTGGATTTGAGCGGATGCAGATGCGCGATGGAATTCCCATCCCTGGAGGGACTGAAAATCCATGGATCTGTGGTGGCCTTGGCAGTGCTGGGAACGGTTGGAGTCAATGATCCCCAGGGGCTTTTCCAACCTGAACATTCCCAAATCGTTTCCTCTTTATGTCTGAAAACCTCCCATGGATGTGACCGAGGGGAGAAACTCCTAAAAATCCAAAAATTTCTATCTCCTGTGAAATATTACAGGACCATGGGAGGTAGGACAATATTCCAGGGAATTGCTGCAGCTTTTCTGACCACCCACAGCCACACAACAAAACCCTTTCAGTTCCTGGCATCTCCAAGCTTCCAAATTTCCTGTTATGGAAACCACCAAGCCAAGGCAAAAGTGGCAGAAGAGGCTCAGCTCTCCGAGGGTCACCAACACCTAAAACACCTCGGATTGTTCTGGAATTTTCCACGGTTTGAGCGTCAGGTAAGAAAACCGTGGAGCTGCAGGAAGCTTCTCCATCTCCTCCCTTCCCCAGCAGCCTCAAAATCCTCAAATCCTCAGGTCAAAGAGAGTTTTTCCAAGTGAATCCTCACCAGGGTGAATCCTCACCAAGGTGAATCCTCACCAGCTTCGGCCCCAGCAGGAACATTTTCCACATTAAACCCAGGAATCTCCCCACAGACCAGGAAACTACAAGGAGACACTCCTGCCTCCTATCCCAGTTCTTCCATGGGTTGTTTCCCCCTGGAATACTGGGATCCACAGTGGCCAGCACTGCTGGGGAGTTCCTCCCTCCAAAACCAGGAGATCCTGGCCCTGCTGGGACACAAACCCGATAAGCAGCAGAGACAGGAAATGCTTGGAAGAGCTCCTGGAGCAGGATCAGGCTGACCTTGGAGCCCCAGACAGATCTCTCCAGATTGTGCTCAGTGCCCCGAGCAGCCCCATCTGCCTGGCGGTGCAGGTGCTCCGAGCCAACCTCCATCCATTCCGGAAAAACCCGGGAGAATTCCTCCATCAATCTGCTCTCAAGGTCCACCTTTGCTTTTTCCTGAGCGCACAACTCCCAGTTTTCCTTTTTTTTTTTTTTTTTTGTGAGGGTCAGCGTTCCCCTCAGGCTCAGCACAGGAAATAAAGCATTTTTCATTGTCTCCAACACTGATCCCTCAAAAGTCTCCTCTCTCCAAAAAAAAAACCAAACCAAAAAAACAGTGAGCCCAGCAAATCCATCCTGGTTTTGATAACACAAACCTCCTTTATCAGGAGGGTTAAAACAACCTCGTGCTCTGCCCCCCACCTCACTCAGCCCCCCACAAATGCTCACAGCAAAACCATTCTGCTTTTTTAATTTAAAAAAAAAATACAAACCCACATAAAACCACTCAAAAATGCAATTTGGCCCTTGTGGTGTCTTTGCTCAGTAGCTGATGGTGATCTGCACTAAAATACGTATTTTACTGAGGGATGCTCTCCTTGCCTAACTGCCTGGGGAATCTGCACTCTCTATTCCTTTATTCCTTTATTTTTGGTTGCCTGTTCCCAGCCATATGTTCATTATTGACTTCAGCAGCAAGGGGCCTCAGTGAAAAAAAAAAATAAAAAAAATCCGGAAACCAATTTCTGAATGGCAAAAAAATTAAAAAAAAAAAAAAAAAAAAAAAAAAAAAAAAAAAAAAAAAAAAAAAGTGGCTCTTTCTGGTGTAAAAAAGCCCAGAAGAGAGAGTGGCTGAACGAGCCTGAGCAACCCACGGGGTCTGGGGGCTGCAAAGGGCAGAAATCATCGCTCGGTTCAGGAAAAAGGTAGAAAAAGGGTCAAAACTGCTCTTTTTTACTGATCAGGAGCTTTTTGTGAATGGGAGGCTGCTGGCAGGCAGTGATTGGCCTTATCACAGCTCTGTGTGCTGCAGGAAAATGGGTGTGAGGGGAAAAAATATCTGGATTTTTAGGGACAAAAGCAACGATCCAAGAGCGGAATAAAGGCAGCTTTTCCCACACAGCCATGAAATGGGATGGTTTGGAATGATTTGGAATGGTTTGGGTGGGAAGCGACTGTAAAGGTGATCCCATCCCAATGCCTTGTCCAGGTTGCTCCAACCTGGCCTTGGACACTCCCAGGATCCAGTGGCAGCCACAGCTTCTCTGGGAATTCCTACCCAAGCCCTCAAAACCCTCACAGGGAAGAATTCCTCTTCAACATCCCATCCAAATTTCCCCTTTTCCCTTTTGAAGCCATTCCCTGGGTCCTGGCTGTCAGCCCTTTCCCACATTCCAGCTTTCCTGGAGACCCTTTAGGCTTTGGAAGATGCTCCAAGGATTCCCTGGATCCTTCTCTTCTCCAGCTGGACATCCCCAGCTCTCCCAGCCTGCTGTCCCCACAATATCCCAAAATTTTCTGCTTCTGTGCAATATGAAAAAGATCTCTCTGATACCAAACCCTCATCCTCAGGCCTTTCCTGATTTAAACTCGACCCTAAAAGTTTCTGTGCCCACAATTCTGTAGAAATGGGCACAGACCGGGGCTTTCTGTGGGTGTTTTATCCACAGAAATATGAGAGCAATTGGCTGTGAAAAGAGTTTCCAGAAATAGCCAGTCCCTTACTACCACCACCCTCATTAACATAAAAATCACCCTGGCTTTGGTCACAGTTCACAGAACCGTAATTGTTTCTGAATCCAGGCAGCTTTTTGAGCAGGAATATTTCCTGAGATTCCAGGAGGAGCTTGAGGAACTGCAGGACTGAGCATTAAACAGCCTCTCATGGATGTGCCCACCCAAAAAAAAAAAAAAAAAAAGGGAAAAAGCAACATTTTTCAGACATAAAACCACAAATCACAGCTTTTCAGTGAGATGTTTAGAAGGGACTGAAAGGAAAATCGTTTAGCCCACTAAACACTTCAGAGCTATATTTAAAAACACGGGGAACTGTCTTCCCAGAGGAGCAAAAATCAATGCAGATCAGCACTTTAACTGCCTTTTATTACAGTTATTAAAAGCTCCTGATAGAGGTGCAATATTTTAGTTTCATTATGAATTTCATCTCCTTGAGAAAAACCAGAGCCCTCAGGAAAAGCAGGGCCTTATTTACAGATGGAAATATTTGAAGTTTTGAGGTAACATCACCCACTGTGTAAAAAAAAAAGGACACTCAGATCATTCCACCCACATTTTTCCCTCAGATCATTTCACCCTCATTTTTCCCCTCAGATGATTTCATCCTCATCTTCCCCTTGGATTATTTCCCCCTCATTTCCCCCTCATATTATTTCATCCTCATTTTTCCCCTCAGATTATTCCACCCTCATCTTCCCCTAAAATTATTTCACTCTCATTTTCCTCTCAGATTATTTAATCCTCATTTTCCCCCTCAGATTGTTTTCTCTCACATTTTTCCCCTCAGATTATTTCACCCTCATTTTCCCCTAAAATCATTTCATCCTCATTTTCCCCTCTGATTATTCCACCCTCATTTCCCCCTTCAAATAATTTCACACTCATTTTCCCTGAGATTATTTCACCCTCAGATTATTCCACCCTAATTTTCCCCTCAGATTATTTAATCCTATTTTCCCCCTCAGATTATTTCACTCACATTTTTCCCCTGAGGTTATTTCACCCTCAATTTTCCTGAGATCATTTTACCCTCATTTTCCCCTGAGATAATTTATTTCACCTTCAGATTATTCCACCCTCATTTTCCCCTCAGATTATTCCACCTTCAGATTATTCCATCCTCATTTTCCCCTCAGATTATTCCACCTTCAGATTATTCCATCCTCATTTTTCCCTCAGATTATTCCACCTTCAGATTATTCCACCCTCATTTTCCCCTCAGATTATTTCATCCTCATTTTCCCCTCAGATTATTTCCCTCTCATTTCCCCCTATAATTATTTCACCCTCAATTATTTCACCCTCAGATTATTCCACCCTTATTTCACCTTCAGATAATTTTACCCTCATTTTCCCCCTCAGATTATTCCACCCTCATTTTTCCCCTCAGATAATTCCATCCTCATTTTTCTCTCTCATGTTCAGCACACCCAAGGAGGTCTCTGCATCACCCAGATCCCAGATGCATCAGGCACTAAAATTAGCTCATTTCTGAGAAATTGCTTATTTTGCAATTCCTCCAGAAAAAAAAACAAACCAAAAAAAAACAACAACCCATCTTGACACATGACTAAGAGAAGGAATTTTCAGGCTGAACTCATTCAGTGATTGTGTTTTATTTAAAGAACACAGGAGTGGCTCTGCAGATGGGGATCAAAAATCTCCCTAGCTGAATACTTGTCCTCATGAAATGGCCCTGCCTGTGGTTTTACCCTCATAATTTTATTTATGTGAGACTTTAGATGGATGCATGGGATCTCCTCAAGGTAAAGAAAAGAACTTTTCATCAACTGAGGGTGCATCTGATGGTTCTGGGCAGAATCCATCAGATCCCAGCTGCTTCCAGAGCCACAGCAGCTCCTGTGACACTTCAAACTCCCAATTTTCTGCCTCCCTTCCCTGTTTTTCCCTGTTTCCCAGATTTATTTCACCTCTGAGGGGTCTGTTTGAGGTGGGCTCAGAGCCAGGAGGAAGAGCACCAATAAACCACACTCAAGCAAACCCCATAAAAATAAAATAAAGGCAGGCACAGCAATATTCTCTCTCCAATTAATAAATCTGCTATTGGTAATGTATAAATATATATAATAAATAACAGATATACACATACTCTCAAGAATTATTAGGAATATTCACCCCAGAGCAGCCAAAGCTGGGATTCTCCTCCTGCCACAGAGCAAGGAATTAACACCGGCACTCCGGGAATTCTCCAGCCTCAGAAACTTTTGGGGTTTTTGAGGGGTTTTTTTTTTGCTCCAATCCAAAGTTCTGCTTGGCAAATGTGATTCATGAACCTTCCCAAGCATTTCCCCCTCCCTGCTCCCAGAGCCATCTCATCCCTCTCCCGGGGCAGCGGCGGAGCCGAGCGTTTATCGCGTTCCGCAGGATGAGGTGTCTGCTCCGGTAACAATTCCATTATTCCCGCTGAGTCCTTGATTTATCCTGCCCATTATTCTAATTATTTTCTCCGACCACCTGCCTCGTGAGGCTCTGCTGGGCTCTGCCTGGCTTTGGGAAGAGGTTTTTTCTTTTTTTTTTTTTTTTAGGGTTTGTGTCCGTTGATGTTTTAGGGGAGGAAGGGGAGCGCCGTTCCCTGCTGCCCCGCGGGTGTTTTCCCTGCCTGTGGAATGGGGTAGAAAAGACCTGGAGGAGGGAAGGAAATCCTCCAAGGCTATAAAAAGAATCAATAAAGAGAGGGAGGACATGGGGGAAGAGCAGGGAAAAAAGCACAGTGGAACTGGGACACGGGATCAGGGTGAAAAAGGGAAAACTTCACAGTGGAAGGCAAGGAAAAAGCCACTTTCTGTGAAAAGTCATGGAATTGGAGAATCCCAGAATTACTTGGGTGGGAAGGGACCTTAAAGCTCATCCCACTGCCATGGGCAGGGACACCTTTCCCTATCCCAGCTTGCTCCAAGCCCTGTCCAACCTGGCCTTGGGACACCTCCGGGGATGGAATCCGCAGGGACGGAATCCACAGGGATGGAATCCACAGGGATGGAATCCACGACCTCTCCAGACAAAAAAAAAATAAAGAAACCCCCAGACAATACATTGACCCTTACCTATCCCAACACTTTGAATGATTGTGAAGAGAACCAGCCCTGAGCAGCTGCTGAGCACACAGAGCTCGGAGGAGAGGCCCTGCTGCGAGGTGGGAGCAGCAGGAAAAGCTGGGAGATCGATAGGTCGGCAGGGACGGGAGGAACGTCCCTCCCCGAGCTGTAATTACCTGCCCGAGCTGAGGAAGCACCCGGCAGCTTCCAGGACAAGGTCAGCACCATCAGCAGTTATTCCCTTCCCAGGAGAAACCCCTGGATTTATTGTTTCAACTGGGGATGAAGGTGCTCACAACTCCTGAAGTCAGCCGGGCTCCTTTGTGCCCGAGCTTTTCCTGAGCTTGGGATGAGGCTGGAGAGGAGGAGGGCTCACAGGAAATGGAGTTATTTTTGTCCAAAATACCTCAAAATCAAAGGTTTATGAAGATCCCTGGAAAGCCACGGGTCTGTTGTCCCAAAAAGAGAAAGAACTGGAGAGCTGGGGGTGTTCACCTGGAGAAGGGAAGGATGCAGGGAGCGCTCAGAGCCTTTTCCAGGGCCTGAAGGGGCTCCAGGAGAGCTGGAGAGGGACTGGGGACAAGGGATGGAGGGACAGGACACAGGGAATGGCTTTAAAGGGGGAAAGGGGAGCTTGGGGTGGGATGGTGGGAAGGAATTCCCAGCTGGGAGGGTGGGGAGGGGCTGGAATTCCCAGAGAAGCTGTGGCTGCCCCTGGATCCCTGGGAGTGTCCAAGGAAAGGCTGGAGCAGCCTGGGATTGGGGAAGGTGTTGGGGTTGGAATGGGATGGGATTGAAGGTCCCATGAATCCCATTCCAAACCATTCTGGGATTCTGGGATCAAGGACACTCCCAAGGATCCATCCCCAGGGATTTTTATGGAATTTGGGGATGGAAAAGGGAAGGGAGACCCTTCCTGGAGTCCCAAATTCCCAGGGAATTCCCAAAATTCCTTCCCGGAGAGGAGACAGAATGGGGCTAGATCCAACCCCAGGCTGGGAAAGCTGGGAATGGAGGGAATTCCATGGGAAAGGGGAGCTTGGGGTGGGATCTTTGGAAGGAATTCCCTACTGAGAGGCTGGGGAGGAGCTGGAAGAGATTCCCAGAGAATCCCTGGGAATGTCCAAGGAAAAGCTGGAGCACCATCAGACCAGGAGATCGGAATGGGATGGAGCTGAAGATCCACAAATCCCATCCCAAAGCACTCCGGGATTCCGGGATTGCCAGAACATTCCTTCCCTTGGTTCCCTGTTAATTTTATGCAGCAGGAATGTTTAAATATTTACCAGCCTGGACTAACATTGACACAGCCCAACACGTAAATAAAGTTGTTTTATCAACTCCAAACCAGGATGTAAAATTTTTAAAGGCAGGAAACAGAGACTGAACTCTCCAGCTGAATCCTTGGGAATGAGGGAATTTTTAAGGAATTTTTCGGGATATTTCTGTTTATGTTCACCAGGGCTCTGGGAAATAAATCAGTAAATTTGGTGTTTTATTCTCTGGTATTGAAAAGGATTTTTTTTTAAAAAAAATTAATTATAAAGCATTTAAATGAGGATGAGAGGGGGGCAATGACTCTTTTTCCTTCTGCTCCTCTTCCACCCTCAACTCTTCTCCCACCTTTATTTTAATTCCTCCTCTCCCAGTTCCAGCCTCATTCTTGTCTCCCAATTCCCAAAACTTTGCCTCCCCAGTTTCTGGGAGAATTGTCATTAATGCAGGGATGGAACCCAGGATGACATCACCCTTCCCCCTCACAACCCAGAAATTAAATCTTCCCAACAGATTCCCAAATTTCCTGCAGTGAATCAGGAGCGATTCCGGAGCCAGCAGTGGAAATTCTTTAACCACTCACGACCAATAAGCGGCAAAGGATAATTATTAATTAAATTAATTACAAAAGCTTGAATTAATTCCTCCTTCCTCAGTTTTCCACTTTGCAAATACCTGGGATTTTGGTCTCCCCTTTGTTTGAACCTGCCGAGGCTTGGCTCTTTCCATTTTTTTTTTTTTTTTGGTCATTATTCTCATTTTTCCACCACAAATTCCAGCCCAATCCCACAGAACTCCAGCTGCAATTCCAAGACACACCGAGGGAAGGATTCAAGGTTTTGCTGTGAAACAATTCCATGAAAATTCTGTGTCATGTCCACACTCTTAATTCCCAGAGCGTGGTAAAAAAAATAATCCAGGAGTAGAACCAATTCCAGGAATTTGGAATTTTGTGCTCATCACTTCCAGTCTCTCACCTTGGCCAAGAACCAAGACATTTTATTTAGGAAAAACTCAAGGAATTCTGCACAAAATCCCTCAAAAACAGGTTCCTATCCCAGGTTTCAGCTGAATTTTCCAGTTTTTCCCCAGATGTGCCTTTTTGCTTTCTGCCTGTATTTTTAATCAATAAATTTCATTACACTGCTATTTTTTAGGTGCCAGACAGCACCCAGCCCAACCTTCCCCAGGAATTCCCCCTGGGATCCCTCTGTCACGACTCCAATTTCTGCACTGTTTAAAAAAAAACCAAATAAAACCACCCAATTTTTACTCAGAAAGATAAAAAAACAAACCACAGAAACCTGAAAATCTACCAAAGTGGTTAAATCATTGCACCATTTGCTCTTTATTCCTCTCATTCCAATTTTCCCCAGGAATAATTTTATATTTCCTTCTAGATCGTTGACAAAGAAATTGAACAGCGCCAAAATGCTTTGTAACACGTACACACACTCTAATTTTGCAATTAATTACCTTCCTTGAAAAGAGAGGATCTTTTCAACTTGGAATTGTGTCCTACTCTAAACCCAAGAGGGAAAACCACCTTGGAAAAAAGCAGGAGCCCCAGTAAATACGGGAAGAGCTGTTTTCCACAGGGACCTGAGTGACTCAGGCTTGCATGAGACAGGGATATAATTTTCTGGATGAAGTAGTTCAACAAATCTCTCTTATTTTTTTTTTTTCACCTTCTCAAAAAAAAAAAAAAGAAAATTAAAGAGTTTTAAATCGTTTGTCCTTTAGAAACAAATCTGGTAACTGAGCAAAAAAAAAAAAAAAAAAAGGGAAAGAAAAGTGGAAATTAGTTTTTTTTTTAAGGAATACTCACATAAAACTGATCCATGTCCCTTTCCAGCCCCATGTTGGGCAGGTCTGGCATCATGTGGGCCACCACCTTAAACCCAGCGTCCTTGGCCAGGTGGAAGGACTCACACACAGCCTTCACCGTGTGGCCCCTGGGAAGAGAGGGAAAAACGGTCAGGAAAAGGCAGGGAAAGGCAGGAAAAGGCAGGAAAAGGCATTTTTGTCATGTTTAATTTGGATTATCCACCTAGGAGGTTGACTTTGGAGGTAAAACCGTGCCTAAAAGGGGTTTGTTAAATATTGAAATTGTCAATTCCATGGGAAAGGAACATACGGCCTTCATGTGTGGAAGAGAGGGGGAAAAGGGTCAGGAAAAGGCAGAAAAGGCAGGAAAAGGCAGAAAAGGCAGGAAAAGGCAGGAAAAGGCATTTTTGCCATGTTTACTTTGGATTATCCCTCTGGCAGGCTGAGTTTGGAGGTAAAACCACACCTGAAGGGAGTTTTTTAAATATTGAAATTCCACAGGAAAGGAGCACACAGCCTTCAATGTGCGACCCCTGGGAAGAGAGGGGAAAAAGGGTCAGGAAAAGGCAGGAAAAGGCATTTTTGCAGCATTTGGTTGAGATTATACCCCTGGCAGGCTGAGTTTTGAGGAAAAACCGTGCCTAAAAGGGGTTTGTTAAATATTGAAATTCCACGAGAAAAGAGCACATGGCTTTCATGGTGTGACCCCTGGGAAGAGAGGAGAAAAGGGTCAGGAAAAAGCAGGAAAAGGCAGGAAAAGGCAAGAAAAGGCAGGAAAAGGCATTTTTCCCATGTTTAATTGGCATTATCCCCCTGGGAGGCTGAGTTTTGAGGTAAAACCGTGCCTAAAAGGGGTTTGTTAAATATCTAAATTGTCAATTCCATGGCAAAGGAGCACACGGCCTTCATGGTGCGACCCCTGGGAAGAGAGGGAAAAACGGTCAGGAAAAGGCAGGGAAAGGCATTTCTGCCATGTTTAATTGGGATTATCCACCTGGGAGGCTGAGTTTGGAGGTAAAACCGTGCCTAAAAGGGGTTTGTTAAGTATTGAAATTCCACGGGAATGAGCACACGGCCTTCATGTGTGGCCCCTGGGAAGTGAGCGAATAAGGGTCAGGAAAAGGCAGAAAAAGGCAGGAAAAAGGGTCAGGAAAAGGCAGGAAAAGCCATTTTTGTCATGTTTAATTTGGATTATCCACCTGGGAGATTGAGCTTGGAGGTAAAACTGTGCCTAAAAGGGGTTTGTTAAATATTGAAATTGTCAATTCCATGGGAAAGGAACATACGACCTCCATGTGTGGAAGAGAGGGGGAAAAGGGTCAGGAAAAGGCAGAAAAGGCAGGAAAAAGCAGGAAAAGACATTTTTCCCATGTTTAATTGGGCGTATCCCCCTGGGAGGCTGAGTTTTGAGGTAAAACTGTGCCTAAAAGGGGTTTGTTAACTATGTGACATTGTCAATTCCACAGGAAAGGAGCACACGGCCTTCATGGTGCGACCCCTAGGAAGAAAGGGAAAAATGGTCAGGAAAAGGCAGGGAAAGGCATTTTTGCCATGTTTAATTGGGATTATCCACCTGGGAGGCTGAGTTTGGAGGTAAAACTGTGCCTTAAAGGGGTTTGTTAAATATTGAAATTGTCAATTCCATGGGAAAGGAACATACGGCCTTCATGTGTGGAAGAGAGGAGAAGAAGGGTCAGGAAAAGACAGGAGAAGCAAGAAAAGGCAGGAAAAGGCATTTTTGCCATGTTTAATTTTAATTATTCCCCTGGGAGGCTGAGTTTGGTGGTAATACCATGCCTAAAAGGGGTTTGTTAAATATTTGAAGTTGTTCATTCCACAGGCTCTGAGGCTCCGGGTTTTCCAGACACAGAGAGGAATTTGGAATCCAGAGTTTGGAAATCCAGGTTGTGTCATGGACACGCTGCAGGGACGGGCTGTGTCCCTCAGAATAAACCAGGAATAAAAACAGCAGGAAGGGAGAAGGGATGGGAGCAAGGAAAAGCAGCCAAGCTGAAAATCACACCAAAAATTCCTTCTGGAGAAACACAGAACTCCTCAAACTTTTGGGAGGTGCCAAACCTGGGCTGGATTGGGATTCCAGGAGGATTTTCCACACTGACACCAACCCTGGATCTGCAGGAGCCTGCAGGGAGGGCTTTGGAGCCCAAAAAAGGCTGAATTTCCCACAGTTCTGGAGAAAATTCCTTTTTCCTTCCACTTCCATGGCTCTAACCATGAGATTCCCACCCCAGCAGAGCGATCTTCCCACAAAATCCTTGCTCTCTCCCACGTTCCTGGACATTCCTGGGCACTTCCATCCCTGTTTTTCCTCCCAGCTCCTGGAATTCCTGGCACCCAGTTGAGCTCTGCAGGTGATTTTTTTTTTTTTCCCTCCTCCAAGTAAATCCCTCTGGATTAAAAACAAAAAATTCCAACTCCCTGTGTTCATTTACCCTCAATTCTGACCCTCACAGAAACCAAACCAGCAGCTTCCCAATTTTTATTTTAAGGATCTTTTCCTCCCTCTCTGCCAGAGGATTCAGCAGCTTTAAACCCAGTTTCATTTATGATTTTTTTTTTCTTTCAGGAGTTCTCACACTGTTTTTCTGAGACTGTTCAAGGACAGCATCACTCAAGAACCTTGAGTAGCCTGAGGGGAGTAAACGGGAGCTTTGCTTCATAAATAAAAATTATTTTCTTATTAGAAGTGGAATCTGAGCTGCATCAATAACTTGATTATTTGATGCCTCGCTCCGTTCTTGAATATTTTTCTGCCTCACAGCCACCCAAAGCACTCAGAAAACCTCACTAATGACTTATGGAACATAATAGAAAGTAATTTCCAAACAGTTACCCTAATTGGTTGTAATCTGACATTTCGCTACCAGCGAAATATTAAGAAGTTCCCGGCCCAAAACACATCCCCCACACAAAAGCAAAGAACAGAAGGAAAACGAGGTTGTTTCAACAGAAAAAACTGGAATTGCCTTTTCCTTAAAGTGGGGTTTACTTTGGATGCTCCAAAAATTGGGAGGAGTTGAGGAGGCTTTTAGGAATTCTGCAAGGAGCTCTGGGAAGAGCCTTTAAAAATTGGGTCTGAGGTGGGGGGAAAAAGTGGATTTTAAAAGGTGATGAGGAATTAATTGTTAAATGGACAATTGTAATAATTCAGAGTGAGAGTGAGAGCCTGCCACATTCCTTGTCTGGATCTTTCCCTCTGGAATGCTCTGACATCCAGAGGAGGAAACCACCTCGAGCTTTAAATCCTTAATAAATGGATTTTCTTGTTTTGGGGCCACAGCAGTGAGGTCCAGATCCCAATTCCTTTGGGATTCCCCCTTGGAGTCTCTGAGAGAAAAATTCCCAAGGTTTTTGGCTTTGTTTCAGTGCCTCTGAGGTGGGAATTAACAAAAATGTGCTTTGCCCATCCAGCCAGAATCTCTCTGCCATTACCTGTGATTATGGTTATTAAAGATCCACGGGAGGTGACTGGAATGTGGAATTGCAAGGAAAAGCTGGAGGGAGTGCCAGGAGTGGGAAAACAAGGTGAAAAATGCTTTTATTAAAAAAAGAAATCTCAGGGTTATCAGGCTTGAAATAAATAAAAAAGTATTTATTGGGATTGGATTGTTTGGAGGAGTGGGGTGAAGAAAATATCCTGCATTTTTCACCAGAGCACCACAGTTCTTTGGGTCAAAATGAAAAGGAATGAAGCAAATTTCCTCCTGGAAATGGATTTTCCCAATCCCTAAGGGTTCTGTATGCCTGGAATGACTTTGGGGAATCTCTCAATGGGAATTCCTGGCCAGTGTCACCTCTCCTGTCCCAAAAAGGCACCTGGAGGTGGGAAAAAGGTGGAAAATTACTCCCAAAATCCCACATTTGTGATTTATGTGGGACAGGAACTGCAGGCTCTCCCTGGGCAAAGTTCTACCTCCCAAAATGGAATTTATTGATGGTGTCATTGGGAAAAGAGGTGTTCAACACAGAGAAAGAATGGATACATTAAAAAAAAAAAAAAAAAAAAAAAAAGAGGTGGGCAATACAGGAAAAGAATGGATACATTAAAAAAAAAAGAGTTTACAACACAGGGAAAGAATTATTACATTAAAAAAAAAAGAGCACAGAAGGGAAAGAAGAGATACATTAAAAAAAAAAAAAAAAAAAAAAAAGAGATG